>JARYGA010020150.1:0-109420 GCA_030545235.1 Helianthus tuberosus | reverse complement strand
AAGGAACCGGGTTAGAAATACTACTAAAATCACCATATAGGGACATAATACCCCATTCCATCGCATGTGAATTTCAAACCACCAATAACGAGGCAGAGTATGAAGCATTAATAGTAGGTTTGAAATTAGCCAGACAAATGAGGATCATGTATCTTCAAGTTTATATAGATTCATTGCTAATTACTAACCACTTTAATGGTTCATATACTGTAAAAGTGAGAAACTAATCAAATATTTAGAAATAGGAAAAGAGCTGGCTAAATCTTTCGATTCTTTTAGCATAACACAGGTACCAAGAGAAGAGAATTCAGGGGCAGATGCAGATCAACCCTGATAATCTTAGAAGATGTAAGGATACCTATCATTCACATCCTATTTTCTTTAACTGGTGAGCATGTTGTAATTGAGGTGGTAGAGGATACTACAAAAACATCTAAAGATATACATTTGGATTCAGGATCATGGATCCTTCTAATCATGAAGTTCATTCGGAATGGAGAGATCCCCACAGGAGAGAATCCTAGAGCCTTCAGGGCCAAGGTATCTCAGTTTATTATATTACGTAATACTTTATATAAAAGGTCTCTTGCAGGTCCCTACTTATGGTGCATTAAGGATCCTGAAATTCAAGAAGTGTTAAAGGATTTCCATGAAGGTGATTGCGAAAATCATACAGGGGGCAGAACACTATTCTCTAGAATACTTAGGACAGCTTACTTCTGGCCCACAATGAAGAAAGATGAAGTTGACTATTCAAGGAAATGTGATGGTTGTCAAAGGCATAGCAATATTTTACAATAGCCAGCGGAGCCTCTATATCCCATAATTTCCCCCTGGCTGTTTATGAAATGGGAAATGGATATAGTGGGCAAATTACTAAAGGCACCTAGTGGTAAAGTCTTTATGCTCACTATGACCGACTACTTCTCCAAATGGATAGAGGCAGAAGCTTTTGTTCAAGTTAGGGAGAAGGAAGTTATATCCTTTATCAAAAGAAACATTATTACTAGATTCGCCATTCCCTCTGAAATTATATGTGAGAATGGATCCTAGTTTATCGGGAAAAGAAATACTAATTTTTCTAACTGTTGGGGGATCAAGATGATTACATCTACACTAGTTCTCCCACAAGCTAATGATCAGGCAGAGTCAAATAACAAGAATATTATCAACAACTTAAAGAAGATACTAGGATCCAAAAAGAGAAATGGATTGAAGAGCTGCAATATGTTCTCTGGGCTGATAGAACAACTCGAAAGAATGTCATAGGCCAAACCCTGTTCTTTTTAGCCTTTGGAACTGAAGCAGTGATCCCTATAGATATGGTGGTTCCTACAGCCAGAACAAGCATCTATGATTCTCAGGCGAATAGTGAAAATCCGATTCAAGACCTTGACACCGTGGATGAACTTAGAGACCTAGCAAGAATAAGAATGGCCAGCTATCAGCAAAGGATGGCTAGGGTATACAATAAGAATGTCAGAATTAGGAGATTTCAGGTTGGAGACTTAGTATTAAGGAAAGCATTTCAGAACACTACTAACCCGGCTGATGGCAAGTTGGTACCTAAGTAGGGAGGCCCCTATCTGATAGAATCGGATGCTAGAAATGGGGCATATCGTCTATTAACCATGGAAGGTGATCCACTACCAAGAGCCTGGAATGCTATCCATCTCAAGAAGTATTTTATGTAATGATATTCAAGGATCCTTAAAGGATCTTGAATCCTAGTGTTGGTAACATTTCACTCTAATGTTTTCTCTATTGTATATATTAATTTACTATAAAAAAGGGTGTTAAGATATTTAACATCCACTTTCACAAAGTTTTAAGTTTTTACAGAAATCATTTGCATCAACAAAAGTCTAAGGGGTTGGCCACCTCTGTCCTACGTTTAAGGTAATATGTTCTAAGGTTTAAAGGTTTTCACCTTTCATACGAATTGGGTTTTGACACCCCGCCAGTACCGCACGTTATACAAGTATGGTTTGAGGCAATAGGACCAGTACACGCTTAGTGGCTGACAATTTAATTGCGGTTGGCCATATGCAGGATCCTAAGTATAATGGTAGATGTACCATACATCCGTTATCCTAAGCTTTATAACATTTTCATGTTAGCTAAGGTTTTAGTATCTTCATGTCACTTAAGTTGGGCTTGTCCCCAGTTCTTTTGGGCTTGACCCCAGTTATAATGGGCTTGTCTCCAGTTTATTTGGATTAGACCCAAGTTTATCATAACAGGTTTTGGGAACTTCGAAGATTCACAGGTCTCTTTTAGAAGAATCCAGGATCCTCGAAGTTTAAACTATGGTGACTAGTTTATCTATACCATGGTAATGATCTTGGACATATCATCCTAAGTTGGATATTATGGTATGCCTTACCTTTGCCTTATTTATTTTACTGGTTGACTTCACCCTACATTTTCGCAACTAAGAATATGTGCTTCTTATTCATCCATACGACTTAATTTTTCCTAAGTTAATACATGTTTTTGAATGATAAAGACCTTAAAAAGATCAAACACAAAATATAGTCAAAAGCATAAAATTTTATTTAAACCCTGCTAAGGTTACCAAAATTCTCAACCCGGGCTTCGCCAGCAAAATGTGGCACTTTCACCCGGGTTGAAGCAGGGTGTTTACTAGTTGTTAATATTTGCAGGGAAAGTTAAAGAAGAAGGGTTTAAGGCTTCATCCTCCACAAATAGAAGAACCATCCACCTTTCCCACTGTAACAACCCGACTTTTCAGATCGTTACCTGTTCGCTTTTGCTTCAACTTGTAACCGTCTTAAACTCTGAGATTTGATATAAACAATGGATTTTATTATACTAAATACATTTTCATTACACCACACAGCTGCACGTTTTAAACGCTTTATAATTATACGCAAACACTCACTATTCGCTTAACGCCTACGCAACACGAATTACAGAGATTTATGCTATTTACATTACCGTGTTTGTTAGTATGGTTATTGTTAGGGATAGAATTTTTATTAGTTATGGATCATGGATCCTCAGTATAGCCTAGGTTAGGATCCTCAGTTCAGTATGGATGAAGGATCCTTAGGAGATGGTACAGGAAAGCTAAGGATCCAGGATCCTCATTATTATTCTAAACTAACAATTGTTTCCATCATTCTTTAGCTTGTTTTGCAGATGTATTTGAAAGAGACTTGGTCTTGCAGAGATTCTAGGGGAATATGCTCCACATTTGTACACGTGCAAAAGCTTCATGACCGTTGTGGTGATCGTGGGGAAGCTAGCACATAATTCGGATAGTTTGTTACTTAGATTTTTTCTATTTTTGAATGGGATAACAAGCTATTATTAGCAACTTAGTTACACACATTCACACAATTCGAATTCTCTGCAAACAGTTGGCGATTACACACATACTAACACAATAGCAATCATTGTATCAAGCTTGTTATCATCCAAAGTTGTAAACTTGATTATTCAATATAGTTGATAGTGGTAGTTTTCACTATCCAAGGTTTTTTTTTTGTCGGAGATCATTCATTGATCAAGGGCTTTTTCCTCGTATAAATCTTGGTGTTGATCATTCATTTCATTCATTTCTTATATACACATTTGTTCATTTAACCAAGCATCAAACCTCACAAAAATCAGATTTGGTTACATTATCCTTGTGTGATTTTTGACCAAAACAGTTTGGCGCCCACCGTGGGGCAATCGGTGCTTCATTCTTGAAATTTCTATTCATTTCATTCATTTCTACTCATTACCTTCAACCACATGGCTTCTCAAGGGAAAAACACTTCAAGCTCCATGCCGGCAATCACCTCATCACAGGGCATTCCACCTTTGCCTCCTATTTCTTCTGGATCCAAGAAGAATGCTGAGAATACTGCAAAGAAGACAACCCCCATTTTTACAAAAGCAACCACTGTTGTTTCTTCTTCTCCTACTAACAATTACTCATAAACTTGGTATTGATAGGTCCTTCAATCCAATCCATCAAAAAAGGAGGAAGTTTGTACCTGAAAGAAATTCCATTATCCAAGAAGAGGTAGAACAATTGCTCAAAGCAGGTATGATTAGGGAAGTTAAGTATCCAAGATGGTTAGCCAATGTGGTTGTTGTTCAGAAAAAGAATGGAAAGTGGAGGGTATGCGTTCACTTTACTGATTTAAACAAGGCATGTCCCAAGGATCCTTTCCCTTTACCCCACATTGACTCCATGGTGGATGCAATAGTGGGTCATGAGTTGTTAACTTTTATGGATGCTTCATCTGGATTCCAACAAATTCAGATGGAACCATCTAATCAAGAGGATACTACTTTTATGACCCCTACTGGTATCTATTGTTTTATTGTTATGCCCTTTGGACTAAGAAATGCAGGTGCTAAATACCGAAGGCTAGTAAATATGATGTTTAAAGAAAAGATTGGACACACAATGGAAGTCTACATTGATGACATGGTGGTTAAGTCCAAAAGAGCTGAGGATCACCTTAAGGATTTGGAAGAAGCATTTGATATCCTCGATAGATACAATATGAAACTGAATCCTTCCAAATGACACTTTGGAGTGAAAGCTGGTAAATTCTTAGGTTACATGGTGACAAAAGGGGGGATAGAGGCATGTCCAGAACAAATCAAGGACATTGTGAACATCAAGTCTCCTGCCAATGCTAAGGATGTGCAAAGATTGATAGGGAGGATCGCAGCCTTAATCAGATTCATCTCAAAGTCATCAGAGAAATGCAAAGAATACTATGACATCCTGAGAAAGAATAAAAAATTTGAGTGGACTGAAAAGTATGAGAATGCCCTCAAAGCCCTCAAGGATTACCTATCATCAGCTCAAGCTTTAATGAAACAAGAAAATGGGGAAACATTATCCTCATACCTAGCTGTTTCTACTAAAGCAGTAAGTGCAGTCCTTGTTAAGGATCATGAAGGTAATCGACATCCTGTATACTATGTAAGTAAACGTCTACTTGATGCTGAGTCCGGGTATTCTCATTTAGAGAAACTTCTTCTTGCTTTAATAATGATCCACTAAATTACGTCATTATTTTGAAACTCATCCTATTATTGTCAAGACTAACTTTCCTATCAAGAATGTTCTCAGGAAACCTGAAATGTCAAGAAGGATGGAAAAATGGGCAGTCAAACTTAGTGCATATGATATCAAATATGAACCAAGAACTGCCATCAAATCCCAAGCCTTAGCAGACTTTGTGGCTGATTTCAGTAGTGATCTACAAAGAGAAACTGAATTGGAAGTCCAACAACTTGAAGAGACTAAGGATCCTTGGATACTCTTCACAGATGGAGCTTTAAATGTCAAGGGAACTGGACTAGGCATATTACTAAAATCGCTGTTGGATCTGAGTTTCTTTTTGATTGTATTTTACATTTGTAATTAAGATGGAAATGAAAGAGTTGTGCAGCGGAAATAAGATGAAAGCAAACTTTGCATACAATCAAACGAGAGTAATACTTTTATCAAACATCTTTTCACAAAGAACCGAATGATTGAATTTGTTTCAACAACGATTACAATGATTGATGTAAGAATGCAAACTCCCCCTCAGCCAGAGCTCAGTAGTTTGTTCCTGCAAAGAAGACGATTGATCAAAAGAGCTAATAGAACAGTACAAAGTACTGAACTATTTATAGGCACTTGCAAACCACTGAGCATCTTAGCTGACGTCACCATGAAAGTGACATCTAACCTCCTAACAAACACTAACTACTGATCTATAAACACTGATGTACCAAACTACTGTTATCACATTACATTACATAAAAGACACTTAAACTGCTGCTGCATCCTTCCACTGCTGTGAACCTAGCAGTGCTTGTCCGGATCAGCAGTACTTGACCCAAGGCAGTAGATAGAGTCAACAGAGCTTTGGTCTTCCATCAGTCTTTGACTTTGGCCAGTAGATATAAAGCAGCAGTTGTAGGTCAGCACTTAGTATGATCAGCAGATAGGAGGTCAGCAGATATGAAACCACTTTCAAGGGGAGAGATTTGCATGAACCAACTGTAAACGTCTGCTTATTCTGGATCCACTGCTTTGATCCAGTTTTGGCTTTACATTATCTGTTCCTCTGATAGGGTTCAATCCCAACAATCTCCCCCTGGAACAGATAATGCCAAAACTCTTCATTATTTGTGGAAATCTTTATTGCCTCAACAACAGCTCCCTTATCTGACCTTTGAATTGTAGTTCAAAGTCAAGGGCATCTGTATCTTCATCATCCCTGCTGAGTGGAAGATCAAGGAGATCCTGCAAATCTTCAAGACTCAGGCCAAGAGCTTGTTCCCTTGATATTTTCTCCACTCCTCCACCAGACCTGAGCAAAGTCAATACGCAGGTCTGTTTGTCAGTTTCCCACTTTTGTATTTTTGAGCCTGGTGGGTTTCTTGGGAGATGTTTATTTGCAGAAGTATTTGGAGAGGCTGGCCTATTCATGACTGGCTGAGCAGTATTTGCAGTTTGATCCAAACCAAGAGTTTCCATAATCATTTTCTTTATACCCTCTTTTCCAAGGTCTTCTCCTTCCATTAACTCTTTGATGGTTTCAGCAATCAGTTGTTTGTGTGGCCTTCTTTTGTAGATGGTAGCACCAACTGGAGCTGTGGATCTCCTGATTTGCAGCTTTGAAGGTCTTTTTGAAACCGCTGCTTCAGGATAGTCAGGCTTTTGAGGAACTGTGGGATCTTTCTTTCTTAATTGTTCCAACTTTTTGTAAGTAGCCCTGACCATATCTTCTTTCCATCTAGCAACTTGTCTTTTGTTACCATAATCAGCTGCTACCAATTCCTCTTTCATCCTCTTCAGCTCTTCCTGTTTGTCAGGTACATTCTTTCTAAATTTTGCCCAGTTAGGAGGAGTGTGAGTGACCTTCCTTTTTATCATGTCTTGAATTCTTGCAGCTTCATCTTCAAGCTCAGGAACAGTCCACTCTTTGTACATATATCTCTCTCCTTTGTACTTTTTGTGAGCCATGATGCTTTCAATGTAGTCTTTCTTCAGAGATTCAGCTGCTCTTTCAGAAATTTGTTGACTAACATTTTTTGCAAATTGCTCTAGGGATCTGACTTGTGTGAGCAAATATTGATAATTTCTTGAAATTTCTTTATCAGACTTCCCTTGTGTGTTTCTTTTTGAAATATCCTCTGCTTGCTTGGCTTTGATTTCCAAGTATTCATCAACATTTTTAGGCCAAGGATATCCTTTTATTGATGGCAACCTCCTTTTGGCAGGGTCATCCTCATAGTAGAAGGATTTTATTTCATCTCTAACAGCTGCTAGTTCAAGAGGAAATTGAACACCTGCAGGAGGTAAGGGCTTGTACATTGGAACTGAAGAGAGAGGAACAGGTTTTGGTATTGTGACAAGAGCTAAAGATTTTGAAGATGTTGGTGATGGAGGTGTGTCATCATCTTTTAAAATTAGCCTTCTCCTTTTTGGTTTAGGAGAGACTGATGATGTTTTGAATGGAACAGTGGTTGTAGATGTAGTGGCAGTGGATTGTGAATGACTAACAGTTGTTGAAACAACTGGTGTTTCAACCACTGCTGTCATAACAACAGATGTTATAACATCTGCTGTCTTCTGCTGTGTGTCAGCAGGTGTTGTTTTTGGTGGTGGTGATGGTAGAGCAGTAGATGTTGTGTGTGTTGAAGTGGTGTGTGTTGATGGAACAACTGTTTGGCAAGCAGTGGTTTTTGTAACTCCTGCTGCATCAGCTGTTTTGTACGGTGGTTTTTGAGCAGACTTTGAACGTCTGGTTGGAATGGATTTGGGTTGCCTTACTTTTCTAGTAGGCTTCTTCTTTTCCTCAACAGGATTTTCATGATCCCTTGACCCAGAAGTACCCTGATCTGGATGATCCATTCTGTCCACCCTGGCTTTCCTTTTGGCCTCTCTATCTTTCTTTACACTTGCAATTGCTTCTGCTAGTGCATTTGTTGTCACATCAATCTTCTTGCTACCATCTGGCAAAGGGATCTTTTTGGTCATGTTTGAATTCTCTGGTTCAAGATAAAGACCATCTTCTATACCCTTCCTTTTCCACTCCTTAATTTTCTCCCCCTTTTTGGCATTATCTTCTGGGAGGTCATAAATGAAACGTATGTTTGGAGGAGCAGTGCCAGTGTTGTGCAAGATCTGAGTTTTGAGAGCCTTTAAGTCAGCCTGAGTGTTCTTGAATCTTGACTCCATTGCATTTCTCAGCTGTTGTACATGTTTTTCATGTTGCTGATCTGCTAGTTGTGCTTGGTGTTGGAGAAAAGATTGAAATAGATTCCAGAGCTCATTTGTAGCAGGTGTCCTTTGTGGAGCATGTGCTTGAGGTGGAACAGTAGTTGTTTGTACCTTCTGAACTTGTAACACCTGTTGTAGCATATCTTTGAGTTCTGCAACAGAGTTATCAAGCTTTGCAATACGATCCGTCAATTTCTGGTACTTTAAACCATCACCCAAGTTAATGGGATCATCTGATTTCCCACTAGCAGTGGTTTTATCAGTGGTAGATGTAGGGAATATACTCCAAACATTAACCACTGATGCCCCTTTTTCTTGGTACTGGGGTCTTCTTCCTTCAACACTTGACAACCTTTTGATGTTGCCAGTAGGATAAATAAATCCACTGGTGGTTCACAGAGGTGCTATAAAAGGAATTGCCTCCAAGGAAGTCTTATGAATGTAACCATTGTCCAAATGTAACCCAGTGGGTGTAACAGTTGTAGTGGCTGCTTCACTTGGATTACCACCAAGAGTTACTTGTAACTCAAGGGGTGTAACCTCCTCAGGTTGTGTTGGTGGGTTAGCAAAGATTGATACATCAGACCCAGTCAGTTGTTGATGTATATTCTCATTAATAGGTGATTGAGAAGGACTGGATAATGCCTGGTTCAAATCAATTGCATCCAACAATGGTTTTATTGGTGAGGGAAATGTGGATGTGATGGTTGGTGTAGAAGTAGGATGTGTCCCGGGCATTGGACTGTGGATGATAGAAACGAGTGTTTCCAGAGCATCATGATGTGGAGACCCTATTTGTACAACCTGTTCTTTTTGTGAAGAAACAGGAGGAGTTTTGGTTATGGGTTGAGATATTTGTACCATCTGCTGTGAGGAAGAAGCAGCAGTGGTTTCTTGTGACTTTTGTGTTGTCACTGGCAGAAGCTCTGGTATCTCATCCTCCAGAGATGCCTTTTTGAGGGTTTTGGGGGGTTTTTGTGTTTTTCTTTTTGTGGGCTTTTTGGTGATTGTAGGTGTGGGTTTCAAAGCAGTTGTGCTGCTGCTCTGATCACCTTGAGCAGTGGGCTCAGCAGCAGATACCTGAGGAGTAGTTGTAACTACTAAAATCTGCTCAGGTATCTCTGCTTGTGTTTTGCAGGGTGCTAACATCCTTGAAAAAGTTTCAGTAGATAAACTGTTTATTTGAGTAGGAGCACCCTGATTTATTATAGTTAAATCATCCTTACTGAATTTCTTTGAAAAATAGTAACTTAAAAACCTTGGAAACAGTAAGAATGATTTTGTTGCAACATTATTAACCAAATCTTTAAAAATTTCCCGAGAATAGTTAAAATTTTCTCCTTGAAGAATAGCATATCCCAGATTTTGAATCTTTAAAGGGATTTCATTAAAAGAAGTGGTTTTATTTGAAACACATAGTAGGAGGGTATGAAATAAAAATCTGGTTGCAGAAGGAAAATAACCTTTTTCTAAGGTTATTTTCTTCATCATTGTGGCTTCATACCCTCACTCAATGAAGTCAATTTTTAACTCGTTTTTAGTGAAAGAAATTTTACCTTCCTGATCACCGAGTTGAAAGACCTCTGAAATGGATTGTGGCGTGATTTGGACAGCTTTACCCTTTATAAAAGAGTTTATGGTGGTTGCAGTGTCGCCTTGTTTTTCAAGGGTTGCATTTTTCCAGAACTCCCTTTGGGTCGCCAAATAGATTGGTGCATCGGCAGTAATCAAAGTTTTGTACTTTGATTTTGCCATGAGATCAATGATGGAATCGAAATCTTTTGTGGTTCCCGGTTTTGTGAGAATACCCAGGAGATTGTGAGATGGTTTGTGTGGAATTTCAGTGGAGATTGCCTGTTGAGAGGCTGTTTGCGATGAAGATTTGGATGAGGGTTTTGAAGATTTCTTTGATTTTGTCATTTTGAGGATAAATGATCGAAGAACTTTGTGAAGAAATGTGAAGAAAAACTGCTTTGAGAAGAGAATTTTTAAGAATTCAATTCGACAGTAAAACCCTGTTTTGGTGGTGAGTGGGGGATTTTATAGGGAAGAAAGTGAATGCTGAGGTGGCAGCCGTTACAAAAGATCTGACCAATATGTACTGTCCACGTGACAACCCCTGTTGAAAGTGAAGGACAGTACTTTTGTTGAAAGTGACTGATGAAGGCAGTGGTATGAAAGCAGTGGATGATTTTTACTATCAGTGGATAGCATATCAGTGGATAAGACACTGCTTTTGAACAACAGAGTTTATCAAAATAATGAGAGAGCAGGGGTTGACTTTCAGCAGTGGACAGACTTTTGAAGTATAGCAGACTTTTGAACAATCAGTGGTTAGTGGCAGACTTTTAAGGACTTAATGAAAAAAAAATTCATTTTTAACTATTTTTAAGGATGGAGTTTTGATTTTCTGAAAACATTTTGTTGCTTTTATTCATAGAAAAACAAGATGTTGCTTGTTATTCCATGTTCAGCATCCCAATCCTAGAGACCAGACTTTCAAAAGTGGCTGTATCAAGTGCTTTTGTGAGCACATCAGCCAGCTGGTCTTTAGTTGGGACATGATGCAGAGAAATCAAACCTTTTTCATAGCAGTCCCTCACAAAGTGATGTCTGATGTCGATATGTTTGGTGGTTGAGTGGGAAACTGGATTTTTGATGATATTTTCTGCTGCCTGACTGTCCAACATGAGTGGTGTCTTTAAGGCAGTGATACCAAAATCTAGCAACTGATTTTGAAGCCACAGGAGTTGGGCTGTACAGCTTGCAGCAGCAATGTATTCAGCTTCAGCAGTGGATGTCGAAACAGCTGCTTGCTTTTTGCTTTGCCAAGAAACTAAGCAGTCACCTAGAAACTGGCACCCTCCTGATGTGGACTTCCTTGTGGTGTGACATCCAGCAAAGTCACTGTCTGAGAAACCTGAAAGCTTGATGTTCCCATTAGCTGGATACCAGATACCAAGTGTGGGAGCACCTTTTATGTATCTGAAGATCCTTTTTACAGCAATGAGATTTGATTTTCTGGGAGCTGATTGACTTCTTGCACAGACACATGTTGCAAACATGATGTCTGGTCTAGATGCAGTTAGGTACAATAAAGACCCAATCATGCTTCTATAAAGTGTTTGGTCAATCAGCTCATCTTTTTCATCAGACATGACTAGCTTATTTGTTGCCATGGGTGTGCTGCATGGTTTACAATCATTCATATCAAATTTGGTTAAAAGTTCTTTAGCATATTTGCTTTGATGAATGAAAGTTCCATTTTGCAATTGCTGTACTTGGAGACCAAGAAAGCATTGCAGCTCACCCATTGCACTCATTTCAAACTCAGCTGTCATGAGTTCTCTAAACTCTTCACACATTGAGTTACATGTGCTTCCAAAAATAATGTCATCCACATAAATCTGGACAATCATTAAATCCTTCCCTCTCCATTTTAAAAACAGTGTTTTATCAATGGTACCTCTTTTGAAACCATTTGAGAGTAGGAAGTTGGAAAGAGTTTCATACCAGGCTCTTGGTGCTTGTTTCAAGCCATACAAGGCTTTGTTTAGCCTGTAGACATGATCTGGATAAAATGGATCCTCAAAACCTGGAGGTTGACAAACATATACCTCTTCTTGAATTGTACCATAGAGGAAAGCACTTTTGATATCCATTTGAAACACCTTCATATTGTGGTTGACAGCAAAGGCCAGGAACAGTCTAATTGCTTCTAATCTTGCAACAGGGGCAAATGTTTCATCATAATCAATCCCCTCTTCCTGTCTGTAACCTTGAACCACAAGCCTGGCTTTATTCTTGACAACAATACCCCTTTCATCAGTTTTGTTCTTGAAGACCCACTTTGTGCCAATGGGACTAACCTCTTCTGGCAGTGGTACAAGCTCCCATACTTGTTGTCTTTTAAACTGTTGGAGCTCCTCTTGCATAGCTTCTACCCAGCTGTTGTCTTTCAGTGCCTCTTGGTACTTGACTGGCTGATGGAGTGATAGAAAACCAGCAAAAAGACAAATGTTTTGGGTTTGGCTTCTTGTGAGCACCCCTTCATTTATGTTGCCAATGATTTGATCAGGTGGATGAGATCGCAAGAAGATTAAATCTCCTTGGTATGGTATGATGGCATTGGTTGGTGAAGGCTGCAAATGTGTATCATCTGAGCTAACCACTGCTGGGGACTTTGATGATCCAGCAGTGGTTTCAAAAGGTGGTGGAATAGGAGGTAATGAGGTGGACAAATGCTGGCTTTTATCCACTGTTTGAGGACTTGTGTCAGCAGTGTTTGAGGATGTGGAAGCAGTGGTTGATGGGCTACTTTGGTCAACAATTGTTGAGGTAGCAGTGGTAGAGCTTTGACAACTGTTTTGAACAGCTGATGCTTTTCCCTTTGTGGCAGACCTTTGAGGGATGATGATTTCATACCCATAGTCTGGTGTTGTATCCTCTGATGGACCTGCACTGTTAGTCTTGACAGCAGTATTTTCAAAAGTAAATTTTTCAAGATCAAACAGATCAGCAGGATTTGCTGGGATTTTCATTGATGAAAGTTCATTGAACTTAACATTCAAAGTCTCCTCCACTGCCTTGGTCCGTGTATTAAACACTTTGTAGGCCTTGGCAGTGGTTGAGTATCCCAGATGATAACCACAATCAATTTTGGCTGCAAATTTTGAAATGGAATCTTTTAAATTCAGAATAAAGCATGGGCAGCCAAACACTTTGAAATATGAGATCAGTGGTTTAATTTTATACAGAATTTCATAGGCAGTCTTTTTGTGCCTGGGGTTTATTAAAACTCTGTTCTGAACATAGCAAGCAGTGTTTACTACCTCTGCCCAGAAAGTTAAAGGCAAACCTGAATCTGCAAGCATGGTTCTGGCAGCCTCAATCAGAGTTCTGTTCTTCCTTTCCACTACCCCATTCTGCTCTGGTGTTCTTGGGATGCTGTACTGCCTTACAATCCCTTTCTTCACACAGAAGGCATCCAACTCCCTATTTTTGAATTCTGTGCCATTGTCACTCCTGAAGCTTTTTACTGGAAGGTCAAATTGCTTTTCAACCTGTATTACAAAGTCTTGCAAAATGCCTGCAGTTTCATCTTTTGAGTGCAAGAAGAAAGTCCATGTGAACCTAGAAAAGTCATCAACAATAACCAAACAATATCTTTTCTTTTTAAGGCTCATGACTTGAACTGGGCCAAACAAATCCATGTGTAGCATTTGCAGACACTGGGTTGTTTTGGACTCTTCAATGGACTTATAAGAACTTTTATGCTGTTTTCCTTTTAAACAGGAAATGCAATGTTCAGGACATGAAAACAATTTTTGTGGTAGGCCTCTCACCAAACCATTTTTTGAAATTTCTGTGATTGTCTTAAGATTTGTGTGTCCCAGCCTTCTGTGCCAAAGTTCTGTCTCTTTGTTAGAGGCAGCTGAGAACAGACATGCATCAGCTCTGGGACACTCTTTTGACATGTCAACAACATAAACATTGCCACTTCTTTGAGCAACAAGTTTAGTATGACCAGATTTAATTATTGCTTCAATCTTTTTGACCATTTCTGGTCCAACAATCCTACAACAGTCTTTTGTGAAGAATGACCCAAATCCCTTGTCACTCATTTGGGACACACTCAGAAGGTTGAATTTTAGATTGTCTATTAGATTGACATTTTCAAACTTAACATTTCCAGATTGCACTGTACCAGACCCCAGAACCTTCCCTTTACTATTATTCCCAAAGGATATATCACCCCCACCATGGATTTTAAAGTCTTTGAGGAGGGCTTTACATCCTGTCATGTGCCTGGAGCCTCCACTATCTACATACCAAAGACTATCAAAGCATGCAGAAGCTCCCTGCACATGAAGTAAAAGGATTAGTTCATTAAGGTCTCCAAAGCCAACAAGGCTTTGGATGGGGTCTCAACAGTGTCTGGAATGGATGCAAGATGATGGACAGTGGTTAGGTCAGGGGTTTGAACTGTTTTAGGACAGTGTTTCTCTAACCACTGTTGTGGGTCCTGACCTATCATCTGCTGGTAACCAAAAGGATGCCTGTTCACTTTGGGTTTAGAGGGCCTTTTGTAGGCCTCATAAACGTGTGGAATCCTTTGGTAAGACTGTTTTTCTCTGCCCTTTTTGAACTGATTGGCAGGGGGTGCATCAGTAACCTGAACATCTCTTTTGACAGATGTTTGGTTCAGCTGTTTTGTGACAGCTGTTTGTACTGGCACAAACAGTGGTTGTTTCTTGGTGAATTTGACAGATGATGAGGATGATGGTGGACTCAAGGATGTTTTAGCCATGTACTCATTCTTTTTCACATCAAAGTTTTTGAGGTACACACATGCTTGAGTTTTGTGGTTTGTTTTCCCACAAACAATGCAGCTTTCTGCTGAAACAATGACACTTGTTTTGTTTAGATCATAAGCTTTTAAGTGGAAACAGTCTTTTGTTAGATGATTCCTTTTCTCACAGAATTCACAAAACAAGTTATCAATTTTTTCTTTCTTCTTTCTCTTTTCAGATTCCTTTGCAGCAGAGGTTTTAACCACTGCTGGGATATCTTTGAGAGGTATGACTTTAGCTTTTGGAGCTTTAGCACCATCAATTGATGTAAAGTCCATTGGCTTGAAATTTTCAAGAATATCACACTCATCAGACCATTTTGGTTTAAACTGGTGATCTTCAAGCTCCTTGAAAGTGGAGGAGCCCATTGGTCTGTTAAGTGTGATTTTGTTGCCAAGTTTGTCAGTGATTTTCACTTCTTGGCCATTCTTGTTTGTGGGGATAAGCACAGTAGCTTCATCAGTGGTTTGAACAGAGTTTTCAAAAGCAGTGTTTTCATCATCATATTTTCTATACCCAACCCCAAACTTCACATTGCTTTTTCTCTGTTTTTCAAGCATAACCTCATATCCTTTGCAGGATTCCACCCATCTTTCACAAGTAATCTGGGCAGACTCCAACTCCTTTTTGCAAACTTGGTATTTTTCTACCATAGTTTGAAGTTGGGTTTTGGTTATACTTTGCTCTTCTTTTAAACAGCTGATTTCTTTTTCTTTTTCAGTCAATTTGTTTTTAAGTTCTTTTAAAGAGCTTTCAAATTTGACCTCATCAGTTAAGATTTTATCCCGAAGGTTTTCATTCACCTCTTTGATGTTAGCAAAAGCAATTATGCAATTGTCTGAACACAGTTTTTCAAGAACTTGAGGAGATACCTTGGCAGCTGCCATCATTGCACAATCACATTGATGATCTTTATCATCATCAGCTCTTACCTTCTTTTCACCAGCCTTTTCTTCTTTCTCTTCTTCTTTGTCCTCTATGGACCATGGATCTATCATTGGTTCAATCAGAGTACCTGAACTTTCTTCCAACAGTACTTCATCAGCCACAGCAGTAATCACTGCTTCAATCACCTCTTCCACTGTTTCAGAGTACTGCTGTTCCTCCTCAGCTTCAACCCCCTCCTGTATTGACTCTAGTGCCATCAAACAAAACTCATCATGTGAAGAATCATTAGAAGCATAGAGTGCA
Source organism: Helianthus tuberosus (assembly GCA_030545235.1). Lineage (NCBI taxonomy): Eukaryota > Viridiplantae > Streptophyta > Magnoliopsida > Asterales > Asteraceae > Helianthus > Helianthus tuberosus. The sequence goes on along the minus strand of JARYGA010020150.1, from coordinate 93,619 downwards.
AAATTTTCATCACAAAGATCATCAGGCATACTGCTCCAGTCAACAAACCCTTGAGTGAAAAAGCTTTGTTGATCTGGTTGTGTTGCTGCTGGAGCAGTGGTTTGAGGTGCAACAGGTTGCACTTGTACCTGTGGAACAGGGGTTTGAACATATTGGATTTGTGGAACAGTAGTTTGGACATAATGTACTGGCACAGGGGCAGCAGCATAGTGAGCAGTGTTCACTTGTGCTGCTGGGGCATATTGGGCATAATGCACAGTGTTTTGGTTTTGAGGTCTAGGATTTGAGCTAGGATGAGTAATTATGGGACCAGTATTTTGACTCCTACATTCCCTAGCAAAATGTCCCAACCTATTACACTTGTAGCACTTGATTTTCGATTTATCCAACCCAACCCTTAGATTCCCATGCAAACCTGGGAATTTTCTCCCTGTTCTTTTGTAGAACTTGCTAGTTCTAACACTTAGCAAAGCCAGTTGGTGCAGGATGTCCATTTCCTCTAAATCAGTGGGGTCAAAATGTTGCAAATCATTTAGTTCAAAGCTTAAATTATCTGACATCTGGTTTTCGTTTGCAGTGAATGCATAACTTGCAGAGTGAGGATCAGGGTTGTTAAAGTTAGCTCCAGCAGTTATGTCAATGAAATGGTCATAACCCTGGTCCTTACCACTGCTCCCAGATTCTTCTTGACCCAAAAGAGCAGTGTTACCGAATGTATAATCATCAACGGCTTTTCCTGACTCTTGTAACTTCCTTTTCTGGTTCAACTCCCTTTCGTAGGTCAGGAGTCGACCATGGAGTTGGGTCAAGGTCAGATCCTTGAACTCAGGTGAATTTCTGGTGACAAAGGCTATAGTGTCCCATTTTTCGGGCAGTGACCTGAGGAACCTGCTGTTTTGAGTTGAGTTTGTAAAAGTGGTATTAACAAGCCTCAGTTCACTGATGAGACAACTAAACCGCTCAAATTGTTGAGTCAGTGATTCACCTCTAACATGACAAAACGTTTCGTACTGTTGGTTCAGGATTTCCCTATTGTTTTCTATGACTTCTTCAGTACCTCCAAACTGTTCCTTAAGTGCGTCCCACAATTCTTTGGCACTGTTACAGTGTAACAGTCCAGCATATATTTCATTGGGCAGCGCTGATGCTATGATGCTAAACGCTTTAGCATGTAGTTCGATCTTTTGAAAATCAGTTTCGGTGTAATTTTCAACTGGTTTTGGAACGAACTTTTTAGCATCTTCAGCGCTTGGCACTGAAGGAACATGAGGACCAAAGGTGACAGACCTCCAACAACCTGTGCTTTGTTGAGCGAGGATGTGACCCATCATCCTCTGCCAGATGTTGTACTCATTTCTTTTTAGCATAGGTGGTTTAAAAAGTGAGCCGATGTTGTTTTTATCATCCTGAGATTGTGACGTCATTCTTGTTGTTTTACAGACACTGAGAAATCAACTTTAATGGTGATTTATCCTTGCTCTGTTTTTCAACGGACGAACAAACGATCAGTATCAACTGTTATGAGCTAAACTATTTACGTCAAAATGATTGTTAAATCAAATTTGACTGTCCAAGCTCTGATACCAATTGTTGGATCTGAGTTTCTTTTTGATTGTATTTTACGTTTGTAATTAAGATGGAAATGAAAGAGTTGTGCAGCGGAAATAAGATGAAAGCAAACTTTGCATACAATCAAACGAGAGTAATACTTTTATCAAACATCTTTTCACAAAGAACCGAATGATTGAATTTGTTTCAACAACGATTACAATGATTGATGTAAGAATGCAAACTCCCCCTCAGCCAGAGCTCAGTAGTTTGTTCGTGCAAAGAAGACGATTGATCAAAAGAGCTAATAGAACAGTACAAAGTACTGAACTATTTATAGGCACTTGCAAACCACTGAGCATCTTAGCTGACGTCACCATGAAAGTGACATCTAACCTCCTAACAAACACTAACTACTGATCTATAAACACTGATGTACCAAACTACTGTTATCACATTACATTACATAAAAGACACTTAAACTGCTGCTGCATCCTTCCACTGCTGTGAACCCAGCAGTGCTTGTCCGGATCAGCAGTACTTGACCCAAGGCAGTAGATAGAGTCAACAGAGCTTTGGTCTTCCATCAGTCTTTGACTTTGGCCAGTAGATATAAAGCAGCAGTTGTAGGTCAGCACTTAGTATGATCAGCAGATAGGAGGTCAGTAGATATGAAACCACTTTCAAGGGGAGAGATTTGCATGAACCAACTGTAAACGTCTGCTTATTCTGGATCCACTGCTTTGATCCAGTTTTGGCTTTACATTATCTGTTCCTCTGATAGGGTTCAATCCCAACAATCGCCACAGGGGGACATTATACCCCAATCAATTTCTTGTGAGTTCCAAACCACCAATAATGAGGTTGAATATGAAGCCCTAATATCAGCTTTGCAAATTGCTAAGCATATGAGGATCAGGTATCTTGAGGTACATGTAGATTCTTTATTAATTACTAACCATTACAACGGTTCTTATGCTGTCAAAAGTGAAAGGCTAATCAAATATTTAGAGATAGTCAAAAAATTGGCACACTCTTTTGCTTCTTTAGTTTGACACATGGACCTAGGGAAAAAATGCAGAAGCCGATGCCTTAGCTAATCTTGGATCATCTCTGAAGATTCCAGAGGATGTTAAGATACCCATCATCCACATCTTAACCCCTGCTATTGAGGATAACATTGCCATGGAGATAGTGCAGTCACATGTATTCTCATTTACATTATTAAATAACATCTTATATAAACGATCTCTTGCAGGTCCATATCTAAGGTGCATTGAGGATCCAGTGTAGGTCCCCTATTCGTATCGATCTTCACAGAATTGTCAATCCAATCAAGAGTGCGGAATCCTCTTGATCAGAATATCACAAAAACGAGTAGAAAGCAATTCACAATCAAACTGGGTTTCTATTGATTATCAATCTCACGAATTACAATCAATCAAAACCCTAGCCCACACAAATTCGTCCAAGCTCTAAGCCTTCACGAAATTACTCTCTCTCAAACACTGTTTTTGGCTGATTAACCTAAACCCTAAAGCATAACCTTGTTTATATAACACAAGGTTTGAAACTTGGGCTAGGGTTTCCTACATGGGCAAATCCCAATTCGTCCCCCTAGACCCAACTGGGTTTTCTTTAGCCCAAACTCTATTATTTCACTAATACAAAGCTAAACCCGCTAACTGTTTATCGTTTAACTAATTACAAGAGATCCAAAGACCAAATCTAAGTTGTTGTCACAAATATGCACCAACAAACTCCCGCTTGACAATAGCTTCATAAAATAACTTTGTCTTCAGTCATCTTGCATTCTTCATGTAGTCTTGCAATGTCTTTGATCTTTGGATAGCTTCAGCTTCAATAGCTTCTGTCAGCAATAGACTCCCCCTAAGCTGATGCATCCAATCACCAAATCTTCAAAACGTTAGCATGTGAGTAAACTCTAGTTTAGCATTTCCAAAGCAATCTTCAAACTCTTCACTTTGTCTGCAATGTAGAAAGGAGGTTCTACCATGCATCCAATCCAACTCTCATCTCTTCACAGAAACTCATCACTTTAACTCCTCAGCAACATACAACTTCAATCTGTATACTATAAAACAAACATCTCGAGAAACCATAAGAATTTTTCAACACAGTTAAATAAATTATTATTATTCAGGAGATAGTTAAACTGGATTACAGATTAAGCATTTTCAACTTATCACCAACACGCAAAACTTTTTGTCCAACACAAGAACCTGCATTATTTAAAATTTTGAACTCACTTTCTAACACCGTCTCCTCCTATCAGTAACAATTCCTCCAAGAATAACAGTTTTCCGTATGTTAAGAATTTTAAACTGAAAAAGACACTATTTTTGGATTTTTTTTATATTTTCTGAAAGCAAGTAAATAACAAAAGCAATAAACACTCTATTTTTGTGAGGATCACTGGTAAGAAGATTATATCAGCATAATCAAACTATTTTCACACTATTAGATAATTCTTTATTTATTTTTTCATGAAAAGCAGTCCAAGACGATTACCAGTATGTTTGTCCACTTAAACAAAATGCATGAACATTTCAAGTTCCATTACCATATGATACGTTAAGGTAATTTTATTACTGATATATTAGTGTGTCCCACTTCAGGATATACCCCCGCGATCAAGGTATGCACAAAGATTCATCGTAGTAGGTGAATATACTGAATTCATCCGTTTTGTTTTTCAACGTTTAGATAATTGGTGATCAGGTCAGTACTTCCGTACAGCAAAGAGACCAAAATATCTAACGAGGGCTATGACAAATACCATTTTTTTGTACGAATTATGCATTTTGCACTTTTTGAATGACTCTCTAGGAGAGCTTCTTCATTTATGGGATTTGGAATTTTTTGCTCTTTTAAGATATCCTGGTTGTGCCTAGGTCAGCATGTATCTGGATGCAGCAGAAGGACAACCCTGATATCCCCAGATGAAATAACAGTATAAAGACCCAAAACTTCTGATTTTGGCAATCTATCAACACAATATTTAAGGTCATTAAACCATACACCACTGATGTTTTCCCCACTCATACACAGTTCATTTAGGTTTATATCACATTGGTAAGTTGATTATTTCATGCTTTTGCCTACTGGTACATCGTATGATGAAGCTGCTATCACACTTAAGCAATTTAATTAAGTTTGAGTGTGACAGTCTAACTCGCTGATGTACTATCATTTCTTCTTTTTCACACAGTAATAACTCATTTTTTATTTTCTATTTTTTTATGGTTTTCAATTTTTCAATGTTTTGGATTTTTTGTGGTTTTCTATTTTTTTTTATTTTTTTTAAGAAAACAATAAAATATTTACAAAATTCTTATGAAAAACCAGTTATTCAGGATTCCTCATCCCGTTGAGTTCGACTAAATGTTCAAAGCGAGCCCTGTCAAAAGCTTTAGTATAAAGATCTGCCAGGTTATCTAGTGTGTCGACTCGATGTTATTCAATTAGTCTCTTTTCAGCACAATCCCGTATAAAATGATGACGAATGTCAATATGTTTTGTGTGACTGTGTTTCACGGGATTATTAGTTATATAAATTGTGGCATTATTGTCTATCATAATAGGAGTACGAGTGAAATCCAAACCGTAATCGTGCATCTGCTGTTGTATCCAGAGAACCTGAGAGCAGCAACTACCCAAAGCAATATATTCAGCTTCACACGTAGAGGTAGACACACAAGATAGCTTCTTGCATTGCTAAGACACAATCCTGCCTCCTAAGAACTGGCAACCACCAGTTGTAGAATTTATGTTTGACTTGCATCCTCCAAAGTCTGAGTCAGTGTAAGCGACAAAATTCAGATCACTATCAGCTGGATATCACAACCCAAGTTTAGGTTTCCCCTTCAAGTAACGAAGAATACGCTTCACTGCTTTCATGTGTGACTCTTTTGGATTAGCCTGATATCTGGCACACAGACATACTGCAAACATGATGTTAGGTCTTGAAGCAGTCAAGTACATTAGAGAACCAATCATTGCCCTGTATTGAGTAGTATCAACATCTTCAGTGCTTTCATGATCTGGGCCAAGATTGTGATTTTCACATATAGGTGTGTTGAAAGTAGCGCAATCCTCCATTTTGAATCGAGATAAAATGTCATACACATACTTTGTTTGATGTATAAACATCCCATCCTCCTTCTGTTCAACTTGTAATCCAAGAAAGTAACACAACTCACCCATAGCACTCATTTCGAACTTGCTCTTCATCACCTGCTCGAACTCTTTACAGATGCTCTCATCTGATGACCCAAAGATGATGTCATCCACGTACACCTGTACTAGCAGAAAATCTTCCTTCCGCCTCTTGATGAACAGTGTACTGTCAATCTCACCTCTTTCAAAACCATTCTTGATCAGATGTGTAGACAGTGTCTCGTACCACGCCTTGGGAGCTTGATGTGTGACAACCCGCACTAAACCAGGTATCCGTACAACTTAATTACTGATTAATTACTGCTTAATTACTGTGCTTGATTGAAACTAGCTGATAAACTGCTACCTGCATACTGATACATGCACTTACTTGCATCATACTTTATATGCTGTCACTATACTATTTACATACGGCACCTTAGTGACAAACATGATGCACAAAAAGCACAGTAGCACTAAACGGATACACAGTGAACATGCTGATATAACCAGCATCAGGCAAATACTGCCTCTAAGGCCTGTTAAGAGCCTCAAATATTTTGGCTACACTGGTAGTGAGTGTAGGGATATAAGGATTGTGGTACCGCGTCTCTAGGAATAAGATACACTGATTCGGATGTGCCAAAAACGTACTTTAAGTACTAAACACAGCACTTTGATAATTAATCCAGCTTCTAGCTGACTAGTAAAGTGCCAGAAATGAGAAAATAACACTAGACACTTTCTAAAGTGTTGGAAACAAATTGTGTCACTAAAAATGTTAATAACGACACTTTAAAGCGTTACAAAAGGCTTTAACGGATTACTATCCAACCGAACAACCGGACTTTACCCGGAACACGAAAATATTACTATTTTCACAATTTATATTTTTCTGAGCCAGTTAGGGTCCCTGATTACCCTAACACCCGTGGTAACGCATAACACACAAGTAACTAAGTTAAATACTTAACTAACCTATTTAAACTAACTAATACTTGGAGATTAGTTGGAATTGAACCGGGTAAACCCCCCCCCCCCCCCATTCGAAACCGTTCCCCACTAGGGGACATACTTAGTACTTGATGATTATTTTAATCATCTTGGTTTATTATCTAGATGACATATTTACCAAAGGTTAAAGACCATAAGGTTTGCCTATAAAACTAACCTCTAATCACACTTAACTTCATCATATCTCACAACACAAAAACCAACTCTCTCTCTTGCTCCCTTTGGCTCTCGGCCGAACCCCACTCACACCACCACCATATTTTCGACTTTGGTTCTTCACTTTCCAACAACATACACACTTCAAGGATCGCATATTAGGAGCTTTGGTGCACTCGGAACGCGAAGGACCTCCACCGTTAGCTTTTATCCACCCACTTTTCGCCAAGATTCTTCCCTAGCCCCGAGCTAGAGGTATAATGTTTAAAACTTGTTCTTGAACGTATTTAAAGTGGTTAAAAGGAATATTGTCGGTTGAATCTCGTTAAAATGAAAGATGATGATTAAAAGTCTACTAAAAATACTTAAAATGGTGGTTAAAGACATATAACTTGTGTAAAAGTTGTAGGACTTGAAAATTGTTATTTTTGAGACCCGATCTATGATGTGGTAGCTCGGATCACCGTTTAACCCGACTTTGTAAGATCATGTATCTTCACATAAGCTCGTTTTTGAAAGATACAAGGGTTAAAAGGTGAAACTCTACCACACAAGATACATGAACTTGTGTAGAAATATTTTACTTGTGTAAAAGTGATTTAACATGTAAAATGGTGTTTAAAACTAGCGGATCTACGTATCTGCAAGTGGTATTTTTGAAGAACCACACATTTAAGAAACCATGTATTTTAAAGAAAGGATCTTACACTAACAAACATGATTTTATAAACCACGAGTGTGTAGACACTTGTGAAATGAAAAGATCCGACAAATAACTATTTTTGGGAAAAATGACTAGAAGTTGTAAAGACGGATTTCTCTAGTCACAAGGTTTTTACAAGATTAAAGTTACTTTATATAATGATCTACATATATAAAGGGGATTTACACTATAGATTCGGACAAACTGCAAGTTCATGCGATTATGCGATTTACATACTTGTCGACTAGTTTGATGTGTCGGAAATTGTTTGATTGAATAAAGAAGTTGTTGAATTGAATTGTTAAAAGAAAAGGATACGCTTGAAAGCGTGGCCACCTCCAGTTACAGAGGAAACTCTGGCGAAATTTTCTAAAAACCTAACACTTAGAATTATTTACACAACAAGTGTTAGAACTATTTTTGGACATATTTTCAAAACATAAATTTCGCCAGCACTATATTTTACTAAATATTCGGAGGTGGGGTTTTCACAAAGATTAACGTGATAAATATATTTGTCACAACACTGTTTATGATTATTTTGTGAAATACATAAATATTATTTTAGAGTGAAAATAATATTTACAAGCGTTAATGATAAATATATTTGTCACCTGCTCATTCCCCAGTCGCGGACTCCTTTGAGTCTGTGGCTTCTGCACCCACACATGCTCATAGTGCGCAGCACTTCTCCCATGGGTCCGATTCTGACCAGGCTTTTTCTGTTGCTTCCATACCTGGACTTGTTTTTGACCATGACGACGAGGGGGATTCAGATCCTGTGTTTCCACCAGGATTTGATCCTGACCGTGATTTAGAGTTTGTCCCGATGGACGAGTTGATGGAGGATCCAGCAGATCCTATTGACCCTTTTGATCCGATTGATCCCGATTTTGATGTTGACATGGCATTTGATGACTTTGAGCCTGCCATTGCTCCTGAGCAGGCAGCCGCTCTTGACCCTTTACCAGAGCATGACCCTGTGCATGCTGATGTACCTTTTGAGCCCATTGCTGATGATCACCACATAGATGTTCCTGTTGACCCCATTGGTCCTTTACCCATTGTTGCTGTACCAGTTGACCCCCCTTTCGAGCACTTGGCACCCGTTCACCCTGTTGTTGCTCCCTTAGTTGATCCCGTTCCCCTAGAGCCCGGACATGCACTGTTCGCGGCACATATGGATCCACCGGATGAGTCCGCACAGCATGGTTGGATACCGGCAGACGAGGACGTTCCCCCATTCCCTCCACAGATTCCTGTTGCACCACATGTTGACTTTTCATTTCAGGTTCCTATGTTTATACCTCCAGCAGGGCCTGGAGAGGGCTCTTCAGCACACCCTGATGGGCATGTACCGATGCCCATGCCTTTCATGCCTCAGATTCCTTTTGTTCCACCCACTACAGCTCCTTTTGGTGTGGCACCCTTTGATTCCACACGTGAGCCACTGCTGTGGTCACCATTTTCCCCTATGCCACCCACTGATCCATACCACCGGTCCTACGTGGGACACACCATCGAGGATGTATTGATGTCGTTTGTATACCAGCATGAGTCGCATGAGCAGCGACTACAGGAGTTGGAGAGAGCCCATCTGCAGCCATGTCAGTGCCATGGCCGGGTACCCTCTCCGTTACAGCCGTTTCGACCTTTACCCCCTGACTATGCTGCTCGTCTTACTACTTTGGAGCAGCAGATTGCTTCCATTATTCGCACACAGCAGGCGATGGAGGCGGACTGGTTACAGTTGCGCCGTTTGTTTTATACCCGTTTTCCTCCTCCACCACCATCTGCTTAGAGCTCATCGGTGCCACTTGGGTAGGCGAAGTGAGAAGGCGGCGATTGCTTTTTGACTGCACAGCTTTTTGGGGAGACTACGTTATGACTTGACTTTTGTTATGTACTTGAGGTTGTATTGATACTGATGTAGCTTTTGACAGGGGTTATGTAGCCCCTAGTGATTGATGATTGTATGTATACACTTACGATGTGGTCTCATTAATATGGCAATCGCAGTTTTCTCACCATATTTGGATTCGCTTGATTACTTGCTTATACTTTATGACATGGGATGTTGTGTGATTGATATTTGTGATATGTGAAAACATGAGATGTTATGTGATTATACTATTACTACCGTTATATACGTACACTATATTACGAACTGATTTACGTACTATAACAACGGAGCCTTACTATGGCCTAACCAACTTAAACCATCTTTTAGAAGATGCCGCCAAGACGCGAACCAAACATGCCAACTAATGAGGCAGAACTCCAGCAGATTATTGCTGCTGCCATAGCACAGTACGCAGCATCTCAGCCAGGAGCAAGCGGAAGTGTTAACCAAGGCAATAACAATCCACCTCACGGTAATACCACGCCATTCGAACCTACCATGAACTAGTTGGAGATTTTAGCGGTGATGCTAATGCCAAACACATGTTTTAACATACGTGCAGGATGCACCTACAAGCAGTTCTTAGACTGCAAACCAGTTAACTTCGATGGCACAGGAGGTGCAGTTGCCTTTACCCGCTGGGCTGAGAAAACCGATTCTGTCTTACGCATGAGCAAGTGTGCAGAGGATCAGCAAGTCACATACATTTCAGGGCTGTTTCTAGATGGAGCCCTATCTTGGTGGAACCTACAAGTACAAACTCTAGGCGAAACTGCCGCCTACGCCCTGACTTGGGCCGAATTGAAAGAACTGATGCGCAAAAAGTAATGTTCACGCGCAGAAATTCAAAGGTTGGAGACTGAATTTTGGCACTTAAAGATGGATGGACCAAAGATTGCGGAATACGTCCAGAGGTTTCACGACTTATCTCAAGTGGTTCCTTACATGGTTACGCCTGAATACAAGCGAATCGAGCGCTTCATTTGGGGTTTGGCTCCCCAAATAATAAGCATGGTAACCTCCTCCAAACCAGCGACTATCACTGAAGCCATCGATTTGAGCGTGGCTCTCACCGAGGAGGCGATTCGTCTAAACAGGTTTGGTGATGCTAAGGCAAAGGAGAAAGAGACTCATGTTGAGTCGTCAGGAAGTAACAAAAGAAAGTTTTCGAACTTCAAACAAAGTGTTAGCGGTGATGGTAAGAGAGGAGCACCAAACACGCCAGCTCAGGGTACGACTGGCAGTGGAAGGAAAGGAAGGGGATATATGGGCACCCAGCCCAAGTGTAACGCCTGCCAGCGTCACCATTCTGGTCAATGTGGGCTAAAAGTATGTGAAGCGTGTGGGAAACGTGGTCACTCTAAGGATACTTGTTGGGTCCCTGCCGGCCGCGGAGGCCAGGGAGGATATGGAAATAGGAATGATAACCGTGGTGGAAATGGAAACCGCCTACCAGGAAATTTTGGAGGAAACAGAAACCGAGGCAACAATGCAAACCAGGCTGACAATGCCAACCAGAACAACACCCCAGCTGGAAATGGGGATGGAAACGGGCAGAGACTCGGATGCTATAACTGCGGGGAAATCGGGCATTTTAAGAAGAACTGCCCAACGTTGAATCAGGCCCGTGGTAGAGTGTTCCAACTAGAAGCCAGGGAAGCACGCCAAGATCCAAATGTTGTTACGGGTACGTTCCCTATCAATCAACGCTATGCATCCTTTTTATTTGATACTGGTGCCGATTATAGCTTCGTATCGTTAGAATTTAAGAATATGCTTGGGTTAGCTGCTAATAAGTTAGACATACCCTACTCGATCGAATTAGCTAATGGAAAGTTAGTTGGAGCCGACGAAGTAATCAGAGGTTGTGTGATAGAATTGGGAGAACGCGAGTTTACTCTGGATCTACTACCAGTCCAATTGGGAAGCTTCGACGTGGTGGTAGGAATGGATTGGTTATCCGGAAACAAGGCTGAGATAGTATGTCACGAGAAAGTTGTTCGTATCCCAACTGATGATGGTGAGACAATTGTGGTTCACGGAGAGAAGCGTGACACACCGCTAAGATTTATCAGCTGCTTGAAGGCAAGGAAGTGTTTACAGAAGGGATGTGTTGCTTTTCTGGCGCACATCGTGGACAAGAAGGTTGCCGAGCCAAGGATCGAAGACATCCCTGTCGTAAGGGACTACCCCGTAGTCTTCCCAGAAGACTTACCTGGACTGCCACCTCAGAGGCAAGTGGAGTTTCACATTGACTTAGTTCCAGGCGCCGCGCCTGTGGCTAAGGCACCATACAGACTTGCTCCGTCTGAAATGCAGGAATTGTCGACGCAACTTCAAGAGTTGTTAGACAAGGGTTTTATCCGACCAAGCTTCTCGCCTTGGGGAGCTCCAGTCTTGTTTGTCAAGAAGAAGGACGGAAGTTTCCGCATGTGTATTGACTACAGAGAATTGAACAAGCTGACGATCAAGAACAGGTATCCTCTGCCTAGAATCGACGATCTGTTCGATCAACTTCAAGGTTCAAGCTGTTACTCTAAGATCGATCTTCGATCTGGATACCATCAACTAAGGATACAGGAGGAAAGTATCCCGAAAACAGCCTTCCGAACTCGTTATGGACACTACGAGTTCCTCGTTATGCCATTTGGATTGACAAACGCACCTGCGGTATTCATGGATCTAATGAATAGAGTTTGCAAGCCATACTTAGACAAGTTCGTGATTGTATTCATCGACGACATCCTGATTTACTCAAAGACGAAGGCGGAACACGAACAACATCTTAGAACCATATTGGAGCTGCTAACGAAGGAACAGCTGTACGCCAAATTCTCCAAGTGCGAGTTTTGGCTACGCGAAGTCCAGTTTCTTGGACATGTGGTTAATGGGGATGGAATTCATGTTGATCCCACAAAGATCGAGGCAATCAAGAATTGGGAGACGCCAAGGACGCCAACCGAGATTCGGCAATTCTTGGGTTTGGCTGGCTACTATCGAAGGTTCATCGAGGGTTTCTCGAAAATCGCTCAACCTTTGACGCTCCTCACGCAGAAGGACAAGACGTTTGATTGGGGAATCAAACAGGACGAAGCGTTTCAGATATTGAAGGATAAGCTTTGTAACGCGCCAATCTTGGCTCTACCAGAAGGTACTGATGACTTTGTGGTATACTGCGACGCATCGCGTCAAGGATTGGGTTGTGTGTTGATGCAACGCCAAAAGGTCATTGCTTACGCATCACGCCAACTGAAAGTGCACGAAAAGAATTATACCACACACGATTTAGAGCTTGGCGCAGTGGTTTTCGCTTTAAAGATCTGGAGACACTACCTGTATGGTACGAAGTGCACAATCTTCACAGATCACAAAAGCCTACAGCACAAATTCAACCAGAAGGAGTTGAATATGAGGCAAAGACGATGGGTTGAATTGTTAAACGACTACGACTGCGAGATAAAGTATCACCCAGGGAAGGCGAATGTAGTTGCCGATGCCCTAAGTCGTAAAGAAAGAATCAAGCCCATAAGGGTTAGAGCTTTGGAAATGATTATACGAACCGATCTTTCCTTGCGCATTCGTGCTGCACAAAAGGAAGCTCTCAAGGAGGGAAACCATGAGGAGGAATATCTCCGTGGAATGGAGAAGCTTTTGGTACCAAACGAGGAAGGAACGTTATGTTTTGAGAAAAGGATTTGGGTTCCTCTGTTTGGTGGATTAAGGGAAGTTATTTTCGACGAAGCGCACAAGTCACGGTACTCTATCCACCATGGATCGGATAAGATGTACCAGGATCTCAAAGATTACTATTGGTGGCCTAGGATGAAAGGCGACGTTGCTGTTTACGTGGGCAAATGTTTAACGTGCGCTAAGGTTAAAGCGGAATACCAGAAGCCTTCGGGACTTCTGCAACAACCTGAGATTCCCAAGTGGAAATGGGAACAAATCTCAATGGATTTTGTTACAAAACTGCCAAGAACGCCAAGAGACCATGATATGATTTGGGTGATTGTTGACCGCCTAACAAAATCCGCACACTTTCTGCCAATCAAGGAGAAAGACAGCACTAGTAAACTTGCGGAAATTTACTTGAGAGAGATCGTAGCACGTCATGGAGTACCACTCTCGATCATCTCTGATAGAGACGGAAGGTTTGTGTCGAGAATATGGAAATCTTTCCAAGAATCTTTTGGCTCACAATTGAACCTGAGCACTGCATTCCATCCGCAAACTGATGGCCAGAGCGAGCGAACGATACAAACTTTGGAAGACATGCTGAGAGCATGTGTTATAGATTTAGGCGGTAGCTGGGATAAACACTTACCTTTGGTCGAATTTTCATACAACAACAGCTACCACACCAGTATTGGTGTCGCGCCATTTGAGGCCCTATACGGACGCAAGTGCCGATCACCACTATGTTGGTCTGACGCGGGTGATAGGCAGCTTGCTGGTCCCGAGATCGTCCAAGAGACGACAGACAAGATCGCGCAAATTCTTAAACGCATCGAAGCCGCTCGCCACAGACAAAAGGCCTATGCGGATCCAAACCGAAAACATGTGGATTTTCAAGTTGGAGAAATGGTTTTACTGAAGGTATCACCCTGGAAAGGGGTGGCGCGCTTTGGAAAGCGTGGAAAGTTAAATCCACGCTACATTGGTCCCTTTAGAATTCTAGAAAGAATTGGGACGGTAGCATACAAGTTGGACCTACCCGCCGAACTAAATGGTGTTCACGATACATTTCATGTATCCAATCTAAAGAAAAGTCCAACTCAAGTTGACGTTGCCATTCCCATCGACGAGATTCATATTGACGACACGCTCCACTTCGTTGAAGAACCTGTTGAGGTCACGGATTGGAAAGTTAACAAGACCCGCCGGAGCAGTGTCAAACTCGTCAAAGTACGTTGGAATGCCAGACATGGTCCTGAATACACCTGGGAACGTGAGAACCGGATGAAAGAGAAATACCCCCACTTATTTCCTAAGAACTCTGCATCTACAAGCAGAACTTAAATTTCGGGACGAAATTTATTTAACGGGGGGAGAATGTGACAACCCGCACTAAACCAGGTATCCGTACAACTTAATTACTGATTAATTACTGCTTAATTACTGTGCTTGATTGAAACTAGCTGATAAACTGCTACCTGCATACTGATACATGCACTTACTTGCATCATACTTTATATGCTATCACTACACTATTTACATACGGCACCTTAGTGACAAACATGATGCACAAAAAGCACAGTAGCACTAAACGGATACACAGTGAACATGCTGATATAACCAGCATCAGGCAAATACTGCCTCTAAGGCCTGTTAAGAGCCTCAAATATTTTGGCTACACTGGTAGTGAGTGTAGGGATATAAGGATTGTGGTACCGCGTCTCTAGGAATAAGATACACTGATTCGGATGTGCCAAAAACGTACTTTAAGTACTAAACACAGCACTTTGATAATTAATCCAGCTTCTAGCTGACTAGTAAAGTGCCAGAAAATGAGAAAATAACACTAGACACTTTCTAAAGTGTTGGAAACAAATTGTGTCACTAAAAATGTTAATAACGACACTTTAAAGCGTTACAAAAGGCTTTAACGGATTACTATCCAACCGAACAACCGGACTTTACCCGTAACACGAAAATATTACTATTTTCACAATTTATATTTTTCTGAGCCAGTTAGGGTCCCTGATTACCCTAACACCCGTGGTAACGCATAACACACAAGTAACTAAGTTAAATACTTAACTAACCTATTTAAACTAACTAATACTTGGAGATTAGTTGGAATTGAACCGGGTAACCCCCCCCCCCCCATTCGAAACCGTTCCCCACTAGGGGACATACTTAGTACTTGATGATTATTTTAATCATCTTGGTTTATTATCTAGATGACATATTTACCAAAGGTTAAAGACCATAAGGTTTGCCTATAAAACTAACCTCTAATCACACTTAACTTCATCATATCTCACAACACAAAAACCAACTCTCTCTCTTGCTCCCTTTGGCTCTCGGCCGAACCCCACTCACACCACCACCATATTTTCGACTTTGGTTCTTCACTTTCCAACAACATACACACTTCAAGGATCGCATATTAGGAGCTTTGGTGCACTCGGAACGCGAAGGACCTCCACCGTTAGCTTTTATCCACCCACTTTTCGCCAAGATTCTTCCCTAGCCCCGAGCTAGAGGTATAATGTTTAAAACTTGTTCTTGAACGTATTTAAAGTGGTTAAAAGGAATATTGTCGGTTGAATCTCGTTAAAATGAAAGATGATGATTAAAAGTCTACTAAAAATACTTAAAATGGTGGTTAAAGACATATAACTTGTGTAAAAGTTGTAGGACTTGAAAATTGTTATTTTTGAGACCCGATCTATGATGTGGTAGCTCGGATCACCGTTTAACCCGACTTTGTAAGATCATGTATCTTCACATAAGCTCGTTTTTGAAAGATACAAGGGTTAAAAGGTGAAACTCTACCACACAAGATACATGAACTTGTGTAGAAATATTTTACTTGTGTAAAAGTGATTTAACATGTAAAATGGTGTTTAAAACTAGCGGATCTACGTATCTGCAAGTGGTATTTTTGAAGAACCACACATTTAAGAAACCATGTATTTTAAAGAAAGGATCTTACACTAACAAACATGATTTTATAAACCACGAGTGTGTAGACACTTGTGAAATGAAAAGATCCGACAAATAACTATTTTTGGGAAAAATGACTAGAAGTTGTAAAGACGGATTTCTCTAGTCACAAGGTTTTTACAAGATTAAAGTTACTTTATATAATGATCTACATATATAAAGGGGATTTACACTATAGATTCGGACAAACTGCAAGTTCATGCGATTATGCGATTTACATACTTGTCGACTAGTTTGATGTGTCGGAAATTGTTTGATTGAATAAAGAAGTTGTTGAATTGAATTGTTAAAAGAAAAGGATACGCTTGAAAGCGTGGCCACCTCCAGTTACAGAGGAAACTCTGGAGAAATTTTCTAAAAACCTAACACTTAGAATTATTTACACAACAAGTGTTAGAACTATTTTTGGACATATTTTCAAAACATAAATTTCGCCAGCACTATATTTTACTAAATATTCGGAGGTGGGGTTTTCACAAAGATTAACGTGATAAATATATTTATCACAACACTGTTTATGATTATTTTGTGAAATACATAAATATTATTTTAGAGTGAAAATAATATTTACAAGCGTTAATGATTCCAAAACTTTACGAACGCTTCCACAAACATATAAGTTACACCGGTAATTACATTACCACAAGATTGATAAAACGTAACTTACGCACATGTATTGTATCCCCCATCCTTGGGAAGAATAACTACCAAGTGTATACGGAAAATAAACACGAAATAGTTGTCTAACTATTTCCCAAAAACTTAAACTATAAAGCTAAAGCACGGCTGTCCGTCTAATAGAATTAGCACTTGTAGGTCGTTGCACAGCTTACTGTATTGGAGACACTTGGTAGAGACGCGCATTCACTGTGAGTTCATGTCCCCCTTTTCTCTAACTGTTTTCAGTTTACTTAACTGCGGGGGTGAAATACATGTTACTTTGTTTACAAGTACTTTATACACGGTATGAATTACGTAAGGAGGTTTAGATCATGTGAATGGGTAGTTAGAACACCGAGGGACTCGAGCGGTAGATCTATCTGGGTGTAGCGAGCCCAGCTCTAGGCCCAACAGAACGGACCTCTCGGAGGACCAACATAACGGACCTGGAGTGACTGGGTACCCAACGCAAAAATCGGCTAGGGTTGTGTCTACCTACTTGCATTTCACAACATGCTAATGGCCTTGCAAACCATTGGTGATCACAAGTCCTCTTACACTGCTACATACCAGGAAACTTTTATACTTACAAGTGTTTTTACTTACTCACTTGCACATGAACTCGCTCAACATTATTGTTGATTTTTCAACTCACATGTATTTCAGGAAATTAAACGGATCTGGCACGGTATGGAACGTTTTCCGCTGCACTTGTCATGGAGTCATCAGGGTTTAAGAGATGTGTCTCTTTCCTGGACAAGACACAGTCCTTAAACCACGTTTATGTTATGTTTTAGTTTGTAATGTTGTTGAACAAGGTTATGGTTGTTGGTTAAAACAATGGTACTGTATTTTGTTTTCAAAACTTAATGGATGACTTGCATGGTTTTTAAATTCATATAGCTTGTTATGGTTAAGCTATGGTATTAAGAAGTCACACCAAAATTAACCACGCTTCCGCAAAGCCAGGGTGTGACAGTAATCCATTCAAAGCCTTATCAAGTTTGTACACCCGATTTGGATAATCTTGATCAACGAACCCATCTGGTTGTGAGACATACACCACTTCTTGGACTTTCCCGCAAAGAAATGCACTCTTCACGACTAGTTGGTAAACTTTAAATCCCTTGAATGTTGCGAAGGCTAGGAACAACCGAATTGCTTCTAACCTTGCCACTGGTGCAAACACTTCATTGTAATCTATCCCTTCTTGCTGATTGAAACCTTTGACCACCAATCGAGCCTTGTTTCGCGTGACGATTCCTCTTTCATCCTTCTTGCACCTAAATACCCATTTAGTGCCAATTTCTCTTTCACCTTTAGGAAGGTCAACTAACTCCCAAACCTTCAACTTAGCAAACTGGGCCAATTCTTCTTGCATAGCTTCAACCCATGAATTGTCTTTAAGAGCCATATGAATGTTCTTCGGCTCCTCTTGGCAAATAAAACAACTATACAAGCACTCATTCACTATCCCAGTCTTCTCAATCGAAACAAATAACCCAGAATTTGCAGCTATGCTTCTTCTCGTCTGAACACCTGTAGTAGGATCCCCAAGTATCATGTCAACTGGATGATCCATATTTGCTCGTGTAGTAGCTACAACATCGACTTCTAGATTATCACCCAGGTTTGATCCAACCTCCCCCTGAATGTTCTGATCTGCAAATGGATTAATGAAATCCTCCCCCTGAATGGGTTCAGGTTCACTATCGCTTGAATCAGGATCAACAGCACTTTGGGAAGTTTCCGGAGCATCTGTCATATCAACATTCGATCTAGGCATGAACTCGCCTTCATCGTCTTCACCAATCACTGTTTGAATCAACTGAGAATCATCTGTATTTGGAAACTCAGGAATATTAAATGATTTAAAAACACTATCATAATCATATAATATAGCAGGTCCATTCGTTGACTGTTGAGGTTTGTATGAAGTAATTTCAACATTAAAGACAACCTCAATTTTACCAGTTTTTAGATTAAAAACCCTTTTATTCGGTGTGCCAGGCACGTAACCTAGAAAGTAGCCATCGTCAGCCACCTCACCGAATTTTTGTTTATCTTTATTTCGCACAATGGTGCAGGGTAATTCAAATGGTTCAAAGCCTTCCAAGTTTGGTTTCTTGTTAAACATCAATTCATGATAAGTTTTATTAAAACATTTAACAGTCAAAACTTTGTTCGGGACGTAGCAAGCTGTATTCACAGCTTCTCCCCAGAAAAGAACTGGTAGCTTTGAATCTGAAAGCATAGTCCTAGCGGCTTCAATCAACGTCCTGTTTTTCCTCTCAGCGACTCCATTTTGTTGAGGTGTATAAGGAGCAGAATATTGATGTTCAATTCCCTTTCGAAGACAGTAGAGATCCATAATTCGATTCTTGAACTCCGTGCCATTATCACTCCTTATCCTCTTGATCTTAGTATCATGGACGTTTTCCAATTTCGTAAAAAGATCTATCAGCATCTCCGCCGTCTCATCTTTTGTACCTAAAAAGAAAACCCATGAATATCGTGAGTAATCATCAGTAACAACAAGACCATAGTACTTTCCACCTATGCTCCTCACGTTAACTGGACCGAATAAATCCATGTGAAGTAATTCATAAGGGGCATCTATGGAATTTACTGTTTTAGACTTATGAGGTTTCTTGTGTTGTTTCCCTTTTGACATGGAAGACATTTATCTTCCACTTGAAACCTCTGCATTGGAACCCCTTTCACTAGGTCATTTTTAACATGGTAATTCATTTTTTGATAGTGAATATGGGCCATGCATCTGTGCCACAACATCGATTCAGCTTCAGATGCTTTTGATAGTAAACATGCCACCACAGCAATCGGATTCTTAGTACCCATTTCCATGACATAAGTGTCATTTCTCCTTGGCGCTCTCATCACTATCCAATCGTCCGGAATCACCAAACCTGGTTTCAACACTAATGCTTCATTCTTGGTAAAATGGACCGAGTGACCCTTGTCGCATACTTGTGACACGCTCATCAGATTGTGTTTAAGCTGCTCAACATAGTTCACTTTGTCCAGTGTGATCTTCCCATTGGTGACTTTTCCTCTTCCTGTAATTCTACCACCTTTAGCACCCGCAAAGTTCACCTTTCCACCATCATAATCTTCAAACTCAGTTAACAATCTCGCATCCCCCGTCATGTGCCTGGAGCAGCCACTATCAACATACCATAAGTTGGTAATCCTCCTTAGCAGCTCCTACACACACCAACCAAGAAATTAGTTAGATTGGGGGACCCAAGCCTTAATGGTCTTGGGTCGTCCAAATTCACCAACCACTGGAACATCCATCCAATATCCATTACTCCTTACTAGAGTCTTGGATCTCAGACCTGTTGATGGAATTTGATTTGTATTTCCACTAGGTCTTTGGTCCTGAGGGTTCCTATATGTGTTTGGACTCTTTGACCTTTGAAAATTTTGATTCCAAGAAGCTTGATTGTTATAATTTCTAAATCCATTGTTATAAAAAGTTCGACCACCATTATTTTGGTATCGATTTTTATATTGACCTTGACTCCTGAAATTATTTGAGTTATTATTGTTCATTCTTGGTGAACTGCTTCTAGGTCTCTCATATCTACCTGGTGGAGTTTTAGGATGAAATCTTGGTTGATTTCTTTGAAAACGAGGAACTTGTGGAGTTCCTTTTTCAGCCTTATCTTCACCAACAACAAGATTCTCTGGTTGCTTAGGCGCTGACTTCTTTGGAGAGTTGGACACTCTCTCCTTTTTAACACCACTCTTCTCTGGTGACTTCTCTCTCTTTTTCTCACTCACTTGTGCTTCAGTCTTTTTGTTAGGAAAGCAGCTGGCTACCTGTTCCTTTGTGTGACACTTGAAGCACGATCTCTTTTTCGAAGACTTCTTGTCTAAAGCCTTTGAACTAGATTCAGGTTTTGATGATGATGCCTTAGAAGGATTTGGTTCAGTTTGCTTAGTCTCAGAATTTTCTTTGTTTTTGTTCTTAGCAAACTCTACATTAGATTCGTTTTCAATAACAGCTGTTTCATTTTTCATGTCACTTCCTTGAACAAAATTAATCCTTTTAAGAAAAGTTGGATTCTTATTCTTAGGATGTGAAGTTTTCTTTTTCAAAACATGTTTGTTGTTATTATCCTTCTTAACATCATCACTCTTAGACTCATCACCTTGACTTGATGTGGAACTACTTGGTGATGTTAACACAAAGTCCATGAGCTCATCTTCATTAGGCAAGAAAGAATAGTCATGACTAACAGGAGGTGGAACTTCATTGAAACCATGGAATCCCACACTGGTTTTGTCATTACTTTTCTTCAAGCCACCCATCATATGTTTCATTACAAATGTAGAGTCCCTGAATTGACCTAATTTCTTTTCAAGTTCAACAATTTTGAGTTGTGCATCTGACAACTCTTTGCATTTTTCAGAAATCTCTTTTGTTTTCTCAGCCATCATTTCATGAGCTAACTCTATGACTTGAATTTTTTCGTTTAATTTGCAGGTTAACGCTTCAATTTCACTTTCATAACCTTTTATTTTCTTCAAGTATAAAGATTCATTTTTTTAGCAAAAAAGTTTGATTCTTTAATGATAGACATCTCGCCCACCAGACTTTGGTTTTGTGTTGACAACCTGTCTACCTCACCCTGTAGTTCACGACATTTTAAACACACAGAATTAGACTGTACCTCTCCTGTTTGTTTGTCAAGTTTGGCCATTAGAGCTGCAAGTTGAGCTTCCATTCTTTTGTATTTAGCTTCCTTTTCTTCAGCTTCCTTTTCATGGTTAAACTTTTTCTTTTCTTCTTCAGCATCTGTTGTCTGATTAGCCTTATCTACCTCAGCTTCACTTTTCTTCTCAACTTTAGCATCATCTACAGTAGCTTCACCATCATCAACTGGCGTTATCTCTGCCATGAATGCCTGAGTGACATTGTCATCATTTTCCAAGTGAACACTCCAGTCATATGAACCTTCTCTAGCTGTAGAGATCAGCGCTCTCGAGTTAGAGTTGTTTGATGCATTCCTATTGTTTGAACTCTGACTCGAAGTCTCCTGCTTTTGTTTTTGACATTCCCTAGAGAAATACCCATAACTTTGACAGTTGAAGCATCTCACTTTGGTCTTATCGGAACCAACAGTCTTTCCTATAAACTTCCTTCCTGTTCGATTCATAAATCTCTTCACTCGTCTAGTAATCATGGCCATTTTCCACTACAA
This sequence comes from Helianthus tuberosus, assembly GCA_030545235.1. Lineage (NCBI taxonomy): Eukaryota > Viridiplantae > Streptophyta > Magnoliopsida > Asterales > Asteraceae > Helianthus > Helianthus tuberosus. The sequence continues at coordinate 71,553 of JARYGA010020150.1, read as the reverse complement.
ATCCATATCTTCAAGATCATCAGGGTCAATCTGATCGTAATCTTCATCTAAAGTAGCAGGATCAGATATCTTCCCCTGAATGTAGTTTTCATATGAAGCAACAAATGAAGCAAGTAGAGCAAGATGCTCTTCTGCAGACTTAACACTCATAGGCATCGACTTAACACCACCACTCTGCTTAGAAGCTGATGTTCTCTTGGCTCCTGTTGATCCTCCTGAAGCAGCTACAAAACACACATCACCATCCTCATTCACTGTGACCTGCTCATTCTCACACGATAGAAACGCAGTAGCAGAGTCGCTAGAAGCGTTGTGAGATGAAGAAGATGTTAGCCCATTGTAAATCCCTGGATCTTGAACCTGATCATATCCAGTGTCTTTCTTCTTCATACTGAGCTCATAAGCTCTCAGCTTTCCTACCACTTCTTCAAGCTCTTTTGTCTCATAATCTGCTTCTCCCTTGATCATGAGAGTGTAGATATCCCATTTAGTAGGTAAGGCATCGAGCAGCTTGTCATTCTTTTCTACGTCAGTATAGCACTCTATCTCATAATTTTCCATTTCCGACTTCAGATGGTAGTATCGAGTGATTATGTCCTCAAGTGACTCATGTTTCATGTACTTGAAAACAACGAACTGCTTTTTCAGTAGATCAATCTTGTTCTTCTTAATATCTGCATTTCCCGCATATCGCTTTTCTAATGCATCCCACATATCCTTTGAATTAGTGTACTTCTTGAAGGTATGCTTGATGCTATCAGGTAAGGACATCTTTATTGTAGCCAAGGCTCTCTTTTCAGCATCATACATCTTTTTATCATCCTCTTGCATGTTCACATAGACTGTTCTGCGTGGTCTGCCCTCAAAGTCGTGTGTTGGGTTTCTGTACCCATCTTCAATACATATCCACATGCGCGTGTCCTGATACTCAACGAAGGATTGAAAACGATCCTTCCATGTCAAATAATTTTCCACCTTCATCATCTTTGGTGGTTTGTTGGTAGTGCCAACCTCATGCTCCATTTTCAAAAGCTCATTCAAAGTAGACATGTTCGACATTTTAAACGTTGCAGACTGATAAAACCGTACAAAATATCTCCGAAAATAGTGGTTACCAAATTACACCGTTAGAATCGTCTCGAAAAGTCGAATCCAATGATATATAATGTCGAAAAGACGGTGCAGATGGTTTAGAGAAACGAGCTACGGATCAATTTCTATTTGCAAAACAGTCAAATTTTATCGACGCTTGCCAACTGAAATTCCACCCCTTAATTTCACTGTTAATTATGCTGCTAAGTTCGATGGTCAGTTAAGGTAATTTCGTTGGTTTATTTCGCTGGTCAGTTAAGGTAATTTCGCTGCTTAATTTCGCTATTACGACGACTGGTAAAGTCGCCGAAACCGTGATAATTTCGCTGTGGAAAATTATACGGTTACCAAAGTCTCCTTTGGATTTAATTTCGCCGATAAGTATGTTGGACAGTAAATTTCACAGGTCTGTTAATTTCGCAGATTCAGAAAATTCGGAAACTTAATCTGTTTGAAATTCAGAAGTTTTTATCTCCTCTCCAACACAAATCTGCAAAATCAGACAACCTAATCAGCACAATATTTTCGAAAATTATGAAGAACTGATCGAAGAACACGAAGAACAGTCTTCGAATCTTCAAGTCTTTCAGCCAACAACTTTTCCAGAATCGACAAAAACTTTCCTGAAATCCTACAAAACAGCAACCAAACAAATCAGATGATCAAAACAGCCAAAAAAATTTCGAAAAATTGTATCAAACCACAAAAAAATTTGAAACCCTGATTTTTCAGGTTTCAAAATTTTCGAACACTTCCTGTTTCTGCCAAGCACAATTCTGAACCGAGCCTTCAAGAGCCTAATGCTCTGATACCAGTTGTTGGTCCCCTATTCGTGTGGATCTTCACAGAATTGTCAATCCAATCAAGAGTGCGGAATCCTCTTGATCAGAATATCACAGAAACGAGTAGAAATCAATTCACAATCAAACTGGGTTTCTATTGATTATCAATCTCACAAATTACAATCAATCAAAACCCTAACCCACACAAATTCGTCCAACCTCTAAGCCTTCACGAAATTACTCTCTCTCAAACACTGTTTTTTGGCTGATTAACCTAAACCCTAAAGCATAACCTTGTTTATATAACACAAGGTTTGCAACTTGGGCTAGGGTTTCCTACATGGGCAAAGCCCAATTCGTCCCCCTAGACCCAACTGGGTTTTGTTTAGCCCAAACTCTATTATTTCACTAATACAAAGCTAAACCCGCTAACTGTTTATCGTTTAACTAATTACAAGATATCCAAAGACCAAATCTAAGTTGTTGTCACAAATATACACCAACATCCAGAAATTCAAGAAGTTCTGAAGGATTTTCATGAAGGAGATTATGGGAACCACACTCGGGGCAAAGCACTATTATCAAGGATCCCCAAGAACAGGATATTATTGGCCAACAATGAAGAAGGATGCTATGGAATATGCAAAGAAATGTGATTCTTGCCAAAGACATAGCAATATCCTTCATCAACTAGCAGAGCTTCTGCATCCTATATCCTCTTCCTGGCCATTTATGAGATGGGGAATGGACATAGTTGGTAAACTTCCTAAGACACTAGGAGGAAAAGTATTTATGCTTGCCATGACTGATTACTTTTCCAAGTGGATAGAGGATGAAGCCTTTGCACAAGTCAGAGAGAAAGAAGTTATATCCTTTATCAAAAGAAACATTATTACTAGATTTGGCATTCCTTCTGAAATTGTTTGTGATAATGGATCCCAATTCAGTGGCAGCCGAACTACTAACTTTTGTGACAGCTGGGGGATTAGTATGATAACATTAACACCAGTCCACCCACAAGCTAATGGTCAAGAGGAAACATCCAACAAAATCATCATCAACAACTTGAAGAAGAAGCTTGGATCCAAGAAAGGAAAATGGGCAGAAGAGCTACCTTATGTATTATGGGTTGATAGAATAACTCCCAAGAATGTTACTGGTCAAACTCCATTTTCTTTGGTTTTTGGAGATGAATTTGTGATCCCTACAGAGATGGTAGTCCCTACTGTAAGAACAAGCATCCGTGATCCTGAAGGAAATGCTGAAAACTTGGTTCAAGATCTGGATACCATAGAGGAACTAAGGGATTTAGCAAGGATAAAACTGGCTAATTATCAACAAAGAATGGTTGGAGCCTACAACAAGAATGTCAGGATCAGAAAGTTTCAAGTTGGTGACATGGTGTTGAGGAAAGCATTTCAAAATACCACAAATCCTGCTCATGGCAAGCTAGCACCAAAATGGGAAGGTCCCTATCTAATAGAAGCTGAAGCAGGAAATGGGGTATATCGTTCGCCAATAATGGATGGTGATCTCTTACCAAGGGCTTGGAATGCTATCCATCTGAAAAAGTACTTCATGTAAGAAGGATCGAGGATCCTCAGCTATGACAATATTCTGTTTAAGGATCCGGGATCCTCAAAGGATATATGATTCTATCTTTGGTAACACTTTACTTTTATTTCCATCCATATTGCACTTATTACTTATCATAAGTTGAAGATGTTAATTAGTTAACATCTATTTTCACAAAGTTTAAGCTTTTGCAGAGTTGTTATCATTTTGCAAGAAGATCAAAGTAGTTGGCCAACTCTCCAAAGTTTTTGGGTTAATCCCCAGTTCTTGGGCTTGTCCCCAGTCTAAGGTATCTATTACCTTCTATGAATCAGTTTCTAACACTTTTCGCCAGTTGCGCACGATTATCCTAGTATAGTTTATGGCAATGGGACCAATACCCGCTTTAGGGGCTGACAATTTCATTGTGCTGGCTGTACTTAGGATCCTAAGTATAATGGTAGACGTACCATACATCCGTTCCTAAGGTTCCTAACGTTTTCACATTAGCTAAGGTTTTGGCATTTTCATGTCACTAAGTTTGGATAGTCGCCAGTTTGGACCATATTCTAGTTTACACAAGATTTATTGGGCTTGTCCCCAATTTTTGGGCCTGTCCCCAGCTTATTGGGCTTGTCCCCAGATTGTTGGGCTTGTCCCCTAGTTACTAATGTTTTCTTTCTATGATGATTGGCTTAGTCCTAAGTAATGTATTATTACAGGTGTCCAAAGTTAAACAGTTGAGGATCCAGGATCCTAACTTTTTGATGGTTCTTGTATTTTGACAAAGTTGTAAGTGTTAAGGATATAGGATCCTAACTTGGATTCTCTGGTATGATCCTTATTTACCTTAGCCTTATTCTTGTTTTGTTAATTTTACCCTTATCCTTTGACAACAGGATATGTGATCCTAGATCATATAAGTTTTAAGACTTTTGACTAGAGGATATGTGTTCCTTGATCATATCTTAAATCCTTTGATACAAACTAATTTTTGGCATACAATGGATATTTTTTCCAATAAATTGTAAGTTCTAAAATTATACAACGGCAATTGACAAATAATTGCATATGAAACAACACAAAATCAACAACACAGGGATAGCCAAACGTTAAAGTTTTATTTATGTACTACTTAAACCCTTTAAAAAGGTTGTCAAAATTGCCAACCCAAGTTTCTACTAGCAAAACACGGCCCGTCCACTTGGGTTGGCAAAAGGTGTCCATATTAACGAGGTTCTAAGTCATGCAGGAAAATAAAAGGCGAGGGGCATCAAAGGCTTCATCCTCCACAAACAGAAGGACCCATCCACCTTTGCTACCCCCTATTGTCCTAAGGATCAGTGATCCTTAACCCTAAAACTATTGTTCAAGTTATTACAGACCATCATTGTTCGAAACCAAAACACCATTAAACAAAAACCATTAAACCATAAAAATGGGCTCTGGCCACATCTAGAATTTTCCATCATCGCCCATTTGTGCAGCTTACACCTTCGCTGCCTCATCCACCTTCTCTTCATCACCTTTACCACTGTCTCCAGCCGCTGCATCCTCAGGTTCATTAGCTCCACTACAACCGGCTTCAAGTGCCAGCACCTCCTCAAGCTCCTCCTCGTCGTCTCCAAGTTCAGCCAGCCTCTTCGTCCAAGCCTGCATGTTCCACTCAGACCTGTTGAAGGAAGGATCAACAGCCTCTTTAGCCATTTGGAGCTTGATCTTCAGCATCACGACAGCAGCATAATGTTTGGCCCCTTTCATGACCTCCATCCTCTCCTTGTTGGCGGTGATCTCAGCAAGCAACAGCTCCTTTTGCAATGCCTTGTTCACTTTTTCAAGCTGGGAGATCTTCTTATCTTTAGCAACTGCAATGGCCTGAAGCTGAAGGTTCTTTTGTTCAGCTTCGGCCACATGTTAGTCAAGGAGGATCTGGACTTCAGCAAATTTCTACACAAAGAGAATTCAACATTCAAGATCCTATATCCTCAAAAGAAGTACAAATTTCAGGATATAAAATCTTTACCTCAGAGACATATTCTTGGAGTTGACGTTCCATTAGTGGGAGGCCTTCAGTGGGTTCACTGGGCTTCTTCCTTTTGGTTCCTTTACCCCTGGTGCTAGTACCTTTGGTCTCTGGGTGCTCTGGCTTGTAGCCAGCTCCTTCTTAATAGACCGAGGGGATACATATTCCTGGATATCACCCACGCTGAACCTGGAAGCAGACTTGGAAGATTTAGAAGCACCTACAAGTATAACACACAGATAAGTATTCATGTTCTCTTTTCATTAAACATTTATATACATATAAATATGGATACTTACTAGACATGGTGTAGGAACCGGAGGAGATCTCTTGATAATCTTTTGCTTTGGATTGAAATGTTCTAATGGCAGGATCAAACTTCCAGAAAGCTTATATCCTCTCTTTGGTGACAGGTGACTCTTGAATGTGAGAAAGGGAGATAGCTGCATAATAAAACAAAGAAGGATCAGTTATCCTCAACGAGACAAAGAAATCTTACCATGGTCCTGGCCTAAGGATCCCATATCCTACCATGGGTGTTCCACTTCTTAGGAAGATGACTCCCATTTGGAATGGAGTCTCTTCTTACAAAGAAGAACTGGTTCCTCCAATTGGAGTCATTCTTAGTGGTTTTCAGAATTGGATGAGGTTGCTGGGGTTTGGATTTGAAGAGAAAGCGATAAGAACCATGACTGACTAGATTGTATAAACGGCTCAACTCAGACAAGCCTATATCTACACCTTCATGTTCTACGATGTGCTCAAGTGTGTACAGGACTCTCAACACCATCGGCATAGCTTGAATGTTGCACAGGCCGATCAGTGTGAAGAAGCCTTGTGTGATAGTGGGAAAAGGATATGTGAAGCCTATTTGAAAAGGCGTTGCAGGGAATGTGATCCAGAAATCCGATACACAATCGCTCTTCGTTGAAGAATCGAATGGCCGGAAGATGGTACCATCTGGGAAACAGTGGCGTAACTGATCAATCTCAGGATCAGTGAAACGACAGAGTTCCCTCGAGTGGTTTGTGGTTAGACCCTGACTTTTCGGAGGGCTCTCTTGCTTAGGATCCTTGGTAGAAGAGGATCGGGTGCTCATTTTTGCCATGGATTTTTGAAGAACAGAGGATCGAAAAGAAAAGAATTAGAGAGAAGGAAGAAGGAGATACCAGTGGTGATCTTCAAATGTAGATTTAAAGGGGAGGTTTGTTGAATTTAAATGCACAAATCGTCCTAATCCTTATCCTATTTATAATGATTATTGTTGCAGAAGATGAGTGTTGCTGACATCAGCCTGTAATGGCTATATCCACTTGCAACGGCTAGTCCGCATATTGTTAAACCATGACTATCTAATTGAATTTCAATTAGTCATGTTTTGGGGCAATTGTTAGGGATATAATTTTTATTAGTTATGGATCACGGATCCTCAATATAGCCTAGGTTCGGAAAGCTAAGGATCCAGGATCCTCAGGAGATGGTACAGGAAAGCTAAGGATCCAGGATCCTCATTATTATTCTAAACTAACAATTGTTTCCATCATCCTTTAGCTTGTTTTGCAGGTGTATTTGAAAGAGACTTGGTCTTGCCGAGATTCTAGGGGAATATGCTCCACATTTGTGCACGTGCAAAAGCTTCATGACCGTTGTGGTGATCGTGGGGAAGCTAGCACATAATTCGGATAGTTTGTTACTTAGATTTTTTCTATTTTTGAATGGGAAACAAGCTATAATTAGCAACTTAGTTACACACATTTACACAATTCAAAATCTCTGCAAACAGTTGGCGATTACACACACACTAACACAATAGCAATCATTGTATCAAGCTTGTTATCATCCAAAGTTGTAAACTTGATTATTCAATATATTTAATAGTGATAGTTTTCACTATCCGAGGTTTTTTATGTCGGATATCATTCATTGATCAAGGGCTTTTTCCTCGTATAAATCCTGGTGTTCATCATTCATTTCATTCATTTCTTGTATACACATTTGTTCAATTAACCAAGCATCAAACCTAACAAAAATCTGATTTGGTTACATTATCCTTGGGAGATTTTTGACCAAAACAGTTATCAAACGCCATCGCATTCGCCTATCGCGCTTAACACGCTAAACGCCAACGCTACGCAACGCAACGCAAACTCGAAACGTAGTTAATAGTAATAGTAATGTTATGATGTGTGTTCTTATGTGCCTTACTTGCGTGTACTACATATGTTTTGGATGATACTCGCAAACGCTATCACAACGCAAACTCAACGCTACTCGCAGAACTCGATTTATCACATCGAAATGCAACGCAACGGTTGACAAACGAACCAAATTTGGAAAACTAACTCACACAAGCACAGCCGTTCGAAAGGCCTTCCGTCCGAATGGACATCCGCCGGGATGACCATCCGGACATAGCCAGACGCGCACCGCCTTACTCTTCCCCTCTCCTCTATAAATACCGCCGTACACACTCATTCTAACGATTTGACACTCTCATCTGCTCCCCCCAGTTCCAGATGCTATTCAAGGCATTTTGTAAGCTTTCTTCCTCAAATCTTATTCAATCTTCACCTCTAATCACTCTACATCATCTTCTCTATCAAAATCACACACAAACACCAACTTTTTCCCGAAATCATCTGATTTGGACTTCTTGAAGGTGGTTTCCACCCGCTTTGCTCAGGAAAACCGTTGTGGAACACCATTTGATTGAGATTGGTTCTAGATCTAAAGGATTTCATACTTTTTAACTTAATCACAACAAGATTTCAACACCTTTTCATCTGTTTTCAACTTCTCTTCAATTTTCACACATTATGGATGGAATCTTGACTCAATCAGACTTTCGACTCGTTCCTTAGTCGAAAGCCGGTTTGAAAACGGACTTCCACCAGAGAAATGGACTGATTAACGGGTCAAACATGAATCTACATCAAGGACAGTAAGTTTTTCGAATGGGCTGAGACCATCCGGCCGAACGAGATTGATTTGATATGTTTTCGTTGTTTGACACTGTTAGGGATAGAGTTTTATGGATTATGGATCACGGATCCTCAGTATAACTTAGGTCAAAGATCCTCAGTTCACTCTAGATCGAGGATCCTCAGGAAATGATGCATGAAGGCTAAGGAGACAGGATCCTCTTTATTATTCTAAAACTAACGATTATTTCCATTATCCATTACCTTGTTTTGCAGGTATAGTTCGAAGGAGACTTGTTCCAACGGAGATTCCAGGAGAACAAGCTTCTTATTATGGCACGTGCATAGAGTTCATGACCGTTATGGTGATCGTGGATGACAAGCACATATTTTGGATAGTTAGTTACCTAGATAATTTTCTATTTTTAAGGGGATAACAAGCTATTATTAGAAATATAGTTACACACATTGACATACATTCGAACTCTCTGAAATATGTTGGCGATTACACACACAAACACACAAAAATCATTGTATCAAGCTTGTTATCATCCAAAGTTGTAATCGTTATTGTTCAATATAGTTGATAGTGATAGTTTTCACTATCCGAGGATTTTTATGCCGAAGATCATTCATTGATTAAGGGCTTTTTCCTCGTATAAATCCTTGTGTTCATCACCTTTTTCATTCGATTATTGCTCATACATTGGTTCATTAAATCCAGCATCCAACCTCACAAAAATCAGATTTGGTTACATTATCCTTGTGTGATTTTTGACCAAAACAGTTTGGTGCCCACCATGGGGCAATTGGTGCTTCATCTTTAAAAAACCTGTTCATTTTGTTCACTTCTATTCATTGCTTTCAACCACATGGATTCTCAAGGGAAAAATACTTTGAGCTCCATGCCAATGATCACCTCATCACAGGGCATACCACCTTTGCCTCCTGTTTCTTCTAGATCCCAGAAGAATGCTGAGAATGTCGCGAAAAAGACAACCCCCGTTTTCACAAAAGAAACTACTGTTGTATCTTCTGCTCCTACTAACAATGATCTTATTCTTTGATTTTGCAGATGATATATTACATGCAATAGCAAGATAAAACTAATGACAGGATCCTTCATGAGATTGATGAAATCAAGAAATTGAAGAAATCAGTAGAGGATCACTCTTCATTGGTGCCTAGATCATTGGATTTCACTACTCCACTGTGACAACCCTCACCAAACCAGGTATCTGTAACATCTGTGCTTGTAATCATTATGAACAGTTCTATTAGCAATAAAACAATGTTATTTGATCCCAATGTTTGTTTTGTTATATTTTACATTTTTCATGTTTTGACTTTTGTGTAATTTCAAACTCAATATCGCTTTCTTGAGAGTTATACGCAAACTGATGCGAAAACGTAATCAGTTTAATGCGACAAATACTCTGGAACATCTACATATACTTAACATACCTTAAATAACCTTTACATAACTTAGAAATAAGTTTTGAAGGCTTTGGTATGGCAAAAACAAGATTTATTCGTCTACAGGGACTAAACTTGACAAACTGCGAAAGTATGCCAATTTGAACTGTAACGAACATTCCAGAACATGACCATAAGTTAAACACACCTTAAATATCCATTACATAGCTTAGGAATAGACTTTAAGGGGTTCGGTGCGCTAAAATAAACTTTTGGGTCATTCAGGGACTAAAAGTGTCAAAAAGTGCACAAGTTTGCACTTTTGCGCATAACTCACGTTCTGAATACATCTGGACATCCAAAAATTTATGTAAGCACTATAATATTTTATTTTAGTGTTTGGCATGAGAAAAATCCATTCGTCACGCAATTTGGATCGTTTTTCACGCTTATGCGCATTCCGTCGTAATTAACCGAACAACGCGATTGTACGGCTAAACGAACCGACATCCGGCATATTTTTGAGCATGTTTCATGTTCCCTATACTTTAACATCCTTGTGAAGCTTAAAAATGGGCTTGACGGGTGTTAGAAGTGCCAAAACACGACGATACGCGCTCAGGAACCAAAACTGCAAAACTGCAAAAAAAAAATATAAAAAACAATAAATAAATAAAAAAAATGCAGCAAAAAGCCATTTTAAACATAAGTTAGCAGCCCCTAACACTTCCCAAAGGTCAAGTGCCACATGTTAATCTCCTATGGTGGCCAAAATTAGTTACCACAACATTTTGACAAGTGTACGGCCTAGATCGTGCCCCCTTTTCCAAGAAACGATCCTAACGGTTGTGGGTTTACTATAAATACCCAACCCATTTTCACTCATTCCTCACTAGAATCTGATCTAAAAGACTCTAAGTTGAAACCATTGTTTCATACCTGAGTTATTTGGATCTAGATTAGCATTCGGGGACCTTTCGTAAGTATTCTTTCGTTCTTTTATCGCTTTCGAGTCCGAAAGTCAAACTTTGTTTGACTTTCTGCATTGACCAGTTTATGGTTGATGAGAAGTTCGTTTGAACTTCATAACGTGAGCGTGATCACGATGGTTATAGTCCCTAGTGACTATACCTACTGATTACCACGTTATCTAGGCTCAGTGACGAGTCGTAGTTTCGGTCAGAATACGTATTCTTGCGTATTTTGTAACCAAACTACTTATGGATATCAAAACCGTTTGTTTTGATACCAAACCTGTTTTCTAAACTTAGTTAAGCATGTTTTAACATGCTTAGCTCGTCACTTTTAGTTTAGGGCTTATATAGGGCCGTAAGGTAAGCGATCTAAACAATCGCTTATACTTTCGAACCCGACCCGTTTGGTCGATCATTAGGATCCGACCAAGCACATTAGGTGACCATAGTATATAGGGAATAACCTTCCGAGGTTATACCTTATGTTCGCTTCGTTTAAGTAGTTGTATGATAGGTAGTTTATATGCCTTAGGTAAATTACCAAAATACCCCTTTGATGCAAAAATTCATTTTAAACATATGTAACATAACTTTTGGCATCTAAACTGATTTGACAACAATATTAGACATGTTAAGGCATATGTTACTTGTCATAGGACTAGTTAGGCTGTCCGAACGCGTTTCACGCGAACGACGCGTTAAAGTAGCATAAGCTACCTAAACGGGTCGTAATGGGTCACAAGCACTTAGGATAGGTTTCATTTAGTATGTAGGCTTTGTTAAACCATACTACATGAGTTCCCATACTCATTTGGTTTACGAACCCTCATTCTATCCGATCTTCCGATTTAGGTCCGGTTTATTAATGTAGTTATCTATATTAGGTGCCGTTTGATATTCCGTGATCTCTAGCATTGCTTGGTGGTTATCTTAGGACTTCTGAGCAATCTCAAGTGAGTACATAGAACCCCTCTTTTACTGTTTTCCAAACGTTTTGGGGTGGAACACATGTGCCTACTTGTTACTTTCGTGCTTTCCTGTTTTCACATCATATACCTGCTATGTTTGTTAGTACATTATAGTACATGATTTCATTACATTTCATGCTATGTATGTCCATTGTGTGCATACTTAGTACATTTTTTTACATTACATTTCTGCTATGTATGTTAACTGATAGCATGCTAGCACATTGATTTACATGACTTTTCTGCTTTGTATGTTAACTTAGCATACTTAGTTCATTGTTTTCATATAACATGTTCACTTTTGCTATGACATTTGGTTTGCACAAACGAGACTATTATGCGTTCATTAACATTAGCTACGCCGCTCGGTAGTAAGTACTGGTACCATAGGACATGACAAATCCCATTCCTGACATCCCGGGTTTGTTTGGATGTAAGGAATGACTGAATCCAAAAACATTACTTTTGATAACCTTGACTGAAAGGGTTGTCCGACTGTCTCAAGGCTTGAATGTATGCGTTAACTCACCACATAAATGTTTGTAACAATGTAACATGTATTACTTTGCGAAACATAACTTTTTGATATATTCAAAATACTTTGTTTTGTACATTTATACATTTTGGACTATGCGACAATGCTTTACTTACAATACATAACTTTTGTTACACATTACTTGACTACTTTTGGACTTATAAACATTTGACATGGCTTATACAAAGACTTTTGACTATTGGTTTAAACATAGACTTTATACATTGGTGGTTTGTTTAAGTGATTTAAGTAACGAGGCATGTGTAACACGATACAAGCATGGTGGATACGCCGCTAGTACTTCCTATATATAAGTGTTTGTATGGTATTACATATTGTAGCGTTAGTTAAATCATTTCAATTTGGACATATGACATTTTATACAAATAACATACTTTTCACAAGACATTGTTTTACAAAACAACTTATCTTATACAAACTCATTTTACTTGGTTATTTATTTAACCATACTTTATGATCTTATTTATACATATCATCTGATCTTATCGTTTTTCAAATGATTTACAAGACAAAACAATTTACAAGGTTCATGACTAAACATTTTCTTAAACTTAAGTCATGAATCCTATTTTCACAAAACCTATGTATCTCACAGGCATTTTTATGCTGATGTACCTATTTTCACATGTGTTTTCAGGAGCTTTTCCGTAGGATGACGATCATGACACTAGGGCGGACCTGTGCCTTAGAGATTTAAAACGAAGATAGACTATGTTTAATTATGTTAAAAACTCTTTGATTCCTGTTTAAAACAATGAAACTCTTGTGTTGATAAATAAATACAACTTTGTATGCCATGGTTATGAAACAATTAATTCTGTTACAACACTCCCCGACGTTTTCCGCCACGTCTTGTATGCTATACGTGGTCGGGGTGTGACAGAAGAGTTGGTATCAGAGCCAATGGTTATAGGGAATTAGGTTATTAGTAATGCTTTGACCTAGACTATAACCTTTCTAGGACCCTAACACAAGTTATCTTGTGTTTAGATCTTAAAACATGTACGTCACCTATCCTTAGGTGATTATCAAAACAAGAACCAAATTTTTCCGAAACTATTTTTGAAAAACAATCTTATGTTTTTGAATGATTTATTACAAGGTTTTGAACCCTCTATTGTAAGGTTTTAAACCCTGTGTTATATGGTTTTGAACCCTTCCAGTTTGACTAAATTTTTGGCCTTGTGCCTTCAAATTTTCAAAATCTCGTCAATGTTTTAGGTTTTAAATAATGTGAACACGTGCAAACTGGAAGAGTGAATGCCTGTATTCTGGGTTTTCTGTCTAGGCAAGCACTTCGTATACATCTCATCAGACGCGAGACCAGTTGTGCTTACCTGGGAATTCTTGGGATGAGTGTTCACTTATAGGCGAGCATGTCTTCATGATACATTATTTTTGACCCATTTACTTTGATTAGTCACTGTGTGTCGTTTGTTTACTTTGTGATACGGACAAATGACCACCATCTTTGCTTTTGTTGATTTTGTTTCATCTCATTCTTTTCATCCCATCATCTCACTCGTTTCTTTTCATGTTTCCTCTTTTAGAATGCCTCCTCGACGCGACAATCTGATTGCGACTGCCGAACTGGCAGAAATTATTGCGGAGCAGATGGCTGCTCAGTTCCCAAATCTCTTTGCTCAATGGCACGCAGCCAACAATAACAACAATGCACCATGCAAATACAAGGATTTTAACTCGGCTAAACCACTCAAGTTTAGTGGTTCTAAGGGAGCGACTGGGCTTCTTCAATGGTTTGAGAGCATTGAGAATACTTTCCGCCACGTGCAGTGTCCGGATAATCGCAAGGTCGAGTTTTCTTCGAGCGTGTTTCAGAAGAGGGCTCTCACATGGTGGAATGGGGTTATGAGAGATCGAGGTGCAGAAGTTGCTCTAGCGCAAACTTGGGCTGAACTTAGGGCCCTTATGATGAGGGAATTCTGTCCTCGTCATGAACAGCGAGCGTTGGAGAAAGAGTTTGAGGACTTGAAACAAGACAGTGGCGAGCACAGGGCTTATACTGATAGGTTTGAAGAGTTGAGCCTGCTTTGCCCAACTATGGTTACCCCACTAGAAAAGCCTATCGAAAGATACATCGACGACCTACCTGACTCGGTACAAGACATCATTACTGGTAGTAACCCTGCCACACTACGTCAGGCGATCGAGTTATCAGCGACATTGACTGAGTCGCAGGTTCGAAAGGGGAAGCTGCACAAAAAGGGTGACAAGGGTAAGAAGCAGGTGTCTGATAAGGAAGATAGCAAGAAAAATCAAAACAAGAAGGGAAAGAATTCTGGAGGGTCTAGGAAGCGGAAGGCTTCCCAAAACTATGATGTTACTGCACAGGCTCAAGCTGCACCAAATCAGCCTGCGCAACCACTAGCCAAGAAGCCTTATCTTGGCACTGCACCTTTGTGCAACAGGTGTAACGGCCATCATCAACCACACCTCCAGTGTCGTCAGTGCACCAACTGCGGAAGATCTGGTCATCTTACTGCCGCCTGCCGCATTCCTGTTAACCAGAACCAGGCAGTTCAGAACCAAGCCCAACAAGTTGCTCAGCCTCTTGCTCAGCAACAAGGTCAAGCTGCACGACCTCATTTTCCTCCTGGTTCATGCTACAATTGTGGGGATCTGACCCACTACAGGAACCGGTGCCCAAGGCTAGCCAACCAGAATCCGAATGCGAACCCGAATCAGGCTCAGGCTCGAGGACGAGCTTTTAACTTGAATGCCCAAGAGGCGCAGGCGGATGATAACGTGGTGAACGGTACGTTCTTTATTAATAATCAGCCTGCATCTGTTCTTTTCGATTCTGGTGCCGACAAGAGTTTTGTGTCATTGTCTTTTGGGCCTATGCTTCGTGTGTCTAGAACGAAACTAGGTAAACCTTTGACAGTAGAAGTTGCTAGAGGTGAACCCATTGTTCTTGATTCTATTCTTCGCAACTGCCAGTTGAATCTTAACGATCATCTTTTTCCAATCGACCTCACGTCTATGCAACTTGGAAGCTTCGACGTCATAGTGGGTATGGATTGGTTATCTAAGCATCGCGCAGAGATAGTTTGTTCTGAGAAGATTGTTCGTGTGCCGCTTTCGACAGGCGAGATCCTACAGGTTCAAGGTGAGAAACCTGCCGGTGGTCTCAAACTCATGTCTTGTTTTAAAGCTCGGAAGTATCTGCGGAAGAACTATGTGGCTTTCTTAGCACATGTTACAGCAGATAAAGGAAAGGGTAAGTCTATTTCAGATATTCCTGTCGTTCGGGATTATTCTGAAGTTTTCCCTGAAGAGTTACCTGGTCTACCTCCAGCACGCCAAGTCGAGTTCCGCATTGATCTCGTACCTGGTGCAAATCCCATTGCCAGAGTTCCATATCGTCTTGCACCGTCAGAGATGCAAGAGTTGTCTAAGCAGCTTCAGGAGCTCTCTGACAAAGGTTTTATCCGTCCTAGCTTTTCACCCTGGGGTGCTCCCGTTCTTTTTGTCAAGAAGAAGGATGGATCTTTTAGGATGTGTATCGATTATCGTGAGCTTAACAAGCTTACCATCAAGAATCGATATCCCCTACCGCGCATAGACGATCTCTTTGATCAGTTACAAGGCGCTTCTTATTTTTCGAAGATTGATCTATGTTCCGGATATCATCAACTTCGGGTGCATGAAGAAGATATTCCCAAGACAGCGTTCCGCACTCGGTATGGACATTATGAATTCACAGTCATGCCATTCGGTTTGACTAATGCTCCTTCTATTTTCATGGACTTAATGAATAGGGTCTGCAAACCTTATTTGGATCAGTTCGTCATTGTTTTTATTGACGACATCTTGATTTACTCTAAGACGCGAGCTGATCACGAGCAACATCTTCGTCTTACTTTGGAACTCCTAAAGAAAGAGCAACTTTTCGCCAAATTCTCAAAGTGTGAATTCTGGCTCAAAGAGGTTCAATTCTTAGGACATATTATCAACGAATAAGGTATTCATGTAGATCCCTCCAAGATCAGTGCGATCAAGGATTGGGATACGCCTACTACTCCTACTGAGGTTCGTTCTTTTCTTGGTCTAGCGGGTTATTATCGCCGCTTCATAGAAAACTTCTCGAAGATTGCAGTTCCTCTAACTGCTCTAATGTCACACCCACAAAATCCACATGCGGAGTATCACCGCTTGGAGGCGTGACTGACCAGGATCAAACCACTAATCATATCGAACAAGTATATAATTAATTGTAAAAGTCCAATCAACATGATTAGTGTCCAAAAACAAACATAGTTAAGTTATGAGCGGAAGCATAATGTTTAAAACCAAATCAAGAGTTCAATTATCCAGATGTTTAACATGGCACACAGCTGTCCATGTCCCACAACGACTCTCCCTTGTGCAAGCTCCAGCTAAGTACCTATAGACCTGCAAAGCATGTAGTAACGAGTCAACAACCAGTTGAGTGAGTTCACGGTTGGGTGTTCGTTTTAAGTTGTTCCAAAAACAGTTTCCTTTAACTGGCGTTCCTGCCGTGGGGGTTACCCCATAGTTGAAAACGTGATATGTTTAACCCTTTGTTTAACCCATTTACTCTGGCAATCCTGCCGTGGGGGCTACCCCATGATAGTTATCTGGCATTTCGGCCGTGGGGGCTACCCCATGTATCCACTAGACTCGTGTTGGTGCATATTCGGTGACAACAGCTTAATAGTTTGATTATTTAGTCTTTGGATATTTTGTATTGGGCTTAGCTTATTGGTTAGTGAGTTTATTATTGTAATGGGCTTGGAAAATGGCCTAGCCCAGTAGGAAGCCCAGTTTACAGACATGTGGTATATAAACATGTTTTGTGATTAGGGTTTAAGAGGTTAGAGAATTTTAGAGAGAGAGAAAGTAGAGAGAGACTAATTTCGAAATTAGGGTTGTAGTCAAGATCACAGATAGTGGCTGTGAGGTTGTGAGGGTCTTGAGTTGATTGTAAAACGTGTTGTTTGGATAATCAATAGAGGACCCGTTTGATTGTGAAATTCTGTTTCTACTCGTTTCTGTAATAAATCTGATCTAGAGGATTCCGCACTCTAGGTTAGATAAACAATTCTGTGAAAGATCCATACGAATAGGGGACCTACAATTGGTATCAGAGCGTTAGGCTCTTGAAGGCTCGGTTCGGAATTGTTGGCTGCAGAAACAGGAAGGATTTTCGAAATTTTTTGCAAAATAGGGTTTCGAATTTTTGGCTGTTTTGATCTTCTGGTTTGTTTGTTTGGTGTTTTTGCAGGATTTTTGGAAAGTTTTTGCTGATTTTGGATGAATTTTTGGCTGAAACCCGAAAACTGTTTTTTACTAAATTATACCGTTAGATTCGTCTCGAGATTACGATTCCAATGATATATAATGTCTAAAACCTATTTCGGGATTTTCCAGTTTTCGGTATAATTTAGTAAAAAACAGTTTTCGAGTTTCAGCCAAAAATTCATCCAAAATCAGCAAAAACTTTCCAAAAATCCTGCAAAAACACCAAACAAACAAACCAGAAGATCAAAACAGCCAAAAATTCGAAACCCTAATTTGCAAAAAATTTCGAAAATCCTTCCTGTTTCTGCAGCCAACAATTCCGAACCGAGCCTTCAAGAGCCTAACGCTCTGATACCAATTGTAGGTCCCTATCCCGTATGGATCGTAACAAAACTGACAATCTACCAAGGGTGCGGAATCCCCTTGATAAACCAAATAAACAGAAACAAGAACACCAGACAATTTACCAACCGATCTTCTATGATTATCCAACGAAAATGTTTACAATCACTCAAGATCTTCACGAACTCACAGCCAATAATCTGTGTTTTCGAACTCTCTCTCAATTGCCTAAAAGTCTCCAAAAGTCTCAAAAAGTCTAACCCTAAACATGTAGTAAAAGGTTGTTTATATACTACAACCTACCATACACGAATTGGGCTATGGCCCGTATATAAATTCATAATAAATTCGGACCTACTAAACTTCATACAAACTTGGACTTGATTGGGCTTGATAATCTCGAAATCTTTAAGTCTTCATAGTCCAATCTTCTGTTTAATATCCAAAGACCAATCCACAGCTGTTGTCACATAACATGCACCAACAAACTCCCCCATGACAATAGCTTGCAAAGGAAACTTTAGTCTTCAGAATCTTACAGTC
This sequence comes from Helianthus tuberosus, assembly GCA_030545235.1. Classification (NCBI taxonomy): domain Eukaryota; kingdom Viridiplantae; phylum Streptophyta; class Magnoliopsida; order Asterales; family Asteraceae; genus Helianthus; species Helianthus tuberosus. The sequence continues at coordinate 53,096 of JARYGA010020150.1, read as the reverse complement.
TTTGGTCTTTGGATAGCGTCAGCTTCAACATGAATTCTGTCAGCAACAACTCGTTACCATATCGACTACTGACTTAAGTCATGTTTAAGTGCCCTGAAACTGTCAATGTCTATCAGCATTGACGTGCCCCAGATCCATTAGTTCACGCCCGTCCTCTGCGGCACGGTGTGAGGCTTGTCAGACCTAAATAGCGCTATCTAACTAAGGACCCGCTCGCCATTGGCCCGGCGATTAAGTCGATATAAAAAGGAGGGACTTCATGATAGAGTTTTGGTCTAGTAAAGGTTATCTGTCCGTAAGGACGAGGAATTACATTCCTGAACCAGTACTGTCCTACCCAAGAAAGGACGAGGAATCCATATTCCTTAACCCCATTCCCAACCTGGGAATCCCATGCTTTGTAGAGTGTGAACTCACCTTGGTTTGCTCGGTAGATTACACAGAAAGGTCAAGTCTAGCAGCTAGTGGTCAACCACGTCCTATCATGGTTATTATACAAGTCAGGTTTAGATTCAAGCAAAGCACGTATGATTACACATAGGTAGCTGAGTATGAACACAAGTTGATCATGGCAACACATAACACACATTTAACACCTTAACAGTAACAGTCAAGCATTCATCGTGTCTAACTTGTACGATCCGAGAGTAAAAGTCCACAAACAGTCGGCCCAACATGTTGTGCGGTCGGCACAGCCCTGTGCGACCCACATCATGTTGTGCGACTCAGATAAATACCCGGCCCAAAAGTCAAAAGCCCAAACATACCATAATACGGCCCAATCTAACAGTTAAACAAATAATCTTGTGCGATTCCATTTGATACCCGGCCCGAGTAACAATAAGCCCAAATAAGCATAATTGGTTCAACCAGTAACCAGCCCAACAATTAAACAAATAACCAACTTGTGCGACCGATGGCACCTTGTGCAACGGATGGTGCCTTGTGCGACTGAAACTTGTGCGTTCAGATCAGCTTATGTGATAAGATTTGATCTTGTGCGATTTGTTTTATTCTCCGCCAATCATGCCAATCGGTTGATCTATTCTAAACAATTTCCATATTTACAATTAATAAATCAACAGTTTCATCGATACATTCAACCAATCAACATGTTTCCTATTACCATTAATCTAATTATATACATACAAAACATCACAGTGGCCGACAATCTAATAACACCTCCAAATGATATTGGACCGATTTCATGTCATATTTATGTAGTGGATCAATATATTACTATTATCCTACAACCCTCAATATAACACAATGGCCGACAAATTCTATATTGATCCTTATCATCTTTGTTTCATTATTCAAGGCCTCACATGAAACACTCTAATCGAAACAACCTACACAATAACTATTAGATCATGGCATTAGAATCCTATATCACATCAATTAACACATGCAGACAAGTAATGCCGCCCTTATCTAACTAATATACAAATAAATACCTTATCAAAACACCCAACAATGGCCGACATATGTTATTGCTTCCATGATACCATTAGACCAAATTACATAGTGGCTGTACATTTGATTCAACATATGCATATACATATCAGCCGATTAAATCAAGCATTGGATTAACAACCATCTTTTAACCTTATTCGATTTCAAACCCTAGATGATTCATACATACTATACATGTGAGCCGCTTATATAAACATCAACATCAACAGTTTACATCACCATTCGAGTAAAACACAACATAGCCGGTTATCATGCATTCTAGGTCGGTTCTTAGTATCATAAATCCGATCCACATAATCATTATCGTACCTCACACATATAACCCTAATCATTACATCAAATCATAGAATCATAAAAATCATTAACAAACACATATCATGGAAACACTAACCGATCTAAAATAGATGTGAGTGATCCGGACACCAAAGGCTTCGAGAGAAAAGATGTTGTTGCCGTCGAGTTCTAGAGAGAAGGAAAAGAGCACTAGGGTTTTGTGTTTTTAGAATGTTTAACAAAACAAATGAGGAGTATACCCTCTCTAGCGTTATGCGACAAAAGAAGGAGTGGGCCGAACTCTCAATGGGCTGCCCATGATCCGCATACAAGGTGTAGCCCAAATGGGCTTGTGCGATCGAATGGTGTTGTGCGTTTGAATCATTGATATACATACATACATTACACAAGCACATATTACATAACGTTCACATAAACATTCACTATCATAAAAGTCACATATCGTACACATACGTTACATCAAAGTACAAAGATCAGTTTGGAAATACGAGTTGTCACATTATCCCCAAGTTAAAAGAAATTTCGTCCCGAAATTTAGCACGTACTCACTGAGGAAGCTAGTTAAGTTGCATGGTTTTCCTGGGGTGTCACATCCTCCCCCCGTTGATCTGGAATTTCGTCCCGAAATACCGTAGCTTCAGCCTCAGTAGTGGTTGTACCGGTTGCGAACAGTTGGGGATACTTTTGTTTCATCTGATCTTCGCGTTCCCAGGTGAACTCTGGGCCGCGACGTGAGTTCCAACGAACCCGAACGAGAGGTATTCTAGTACGCTTGAGGACCTTAACATCCCGGTCCGTGATTTCAACAGGTTCCTCGACGAATCGTAACTGCTCGTCGGTCGTGAGCTCCTTCAAAGGAACTACGTGGGACTCATCTGACAGACACTTCTTCAGATTTGACACATGGAAAACATCGTGAACTGCACTGAGTTCTGCTGGTAAGTTCAGTCGGTAGGCCACCTTGCCTATTTTCTCAATGACTTCGAAAGGTCCAACGTATCGTGGGTTAAGTTTGCCCCGTTTGCCAAAACGAACCACACCCTTCCAGGGTGAAACCTTGAGTAGTACACGCTCCCCAACCTGGAGCTCTAGTGGTTTTCTGCCCTTATTGGCGTAGACTTTCTGACGGTCACGAGCCGCCGCCATTCGTTGTCGTATCTGAGCAATTTTCTCTGTTGTGTCCACCACATGTTCTGGACCAGTAATCTGACTATCCCCCACCTCTGCCCAACAAAGAGGTGACCGGAATTTACGCCCGTACAATGCCTCAAACGGAGCAGCTTTAATGCTGGTGTGGTAGCTGTTGTTGTACGAAAATTCCACAAGTGGCAGATGCTTTTCCCAGCCGTTGCCAAAGTCAATCACACATGCCCTAAGCATGTCTTCAAGAGTTTGGATGGTACGTTCTGACTGCCCATCCGTTTGTGGGTGATAAGCTGTGCTCATATCTAATCTTGAGCCAAAGGACTTGTGCATAGCTTGCCACAGTTCTGATGTAAAACGTGCATCTCGATCCGAGATGATAGAGATGGGCACCCCGTGCCTCGAGACAACTTCCTTGAGATATACTTCTGCTAGGGTGGAGAACTTATCCGTTTCTTTGATAGCCAAGAAGTGAGCAGACTTTGTGAGTCGATCCACGATCACCTAAATAGTATCGTTACCACGTTGTGATCTAGGCAGGCCAGTAACAAAATCCATGGAAATTTGCTCCCATTTCCATTGTGGTATCTCTGGTTGTTGAAGTGGGCCTGAAGGTTTCTGGTATTCCGCCTTGACTCTCGCACAAGTCAAGCACTTGCTAACGTAAGTTGCTATGTGTGCCTTCATGCTAGGCCACCAGTATGTGGTTTTGATGTCGTGGTACATTTTATCCGCACCAGGGTGCACTGAGTAGCGAGACTTGTGTGCCTCATCCATCACAAGCTCTCGTAAGTTGCCATAAAATGGGACCCAAATGCGTCCCGTGACGTAGTAAGCACCGTCTTCCTTCTGTTCTAAGCGTTGCCTCGAGCCGCGTAGGGCTTCAGCCCTGACGTTTTCTGGTTTCAATGCTTCTACCTGAGCATTTCGTATTTGAGAAAAGGCTAGACTGTATTGTAAGTTGTAGAGCTCGTACGCGCTTAGGTGCAGTGTCCTTTCGACTGAGGGCGTCAGCCACAACATTGGCTTTGCCCGGGTGGTATCTAATTGAGCATTCGTAATCGTTTAGCAGTTCGACCCATCGTCGCTGTCGCATATTGAGTTCCTTCTGTTTAAAGATATACTCGAGGCTTCTGTGATCAGTGTAGATGGCACATTTGGTACCGTACAGGTAGTGTCGCCATATCTTAAGTGCAAAAACAACCGCTCCCAGCTCTAGATCGTGTGTAGTGTAGTTCTTTTCATGAACTTTGAGTTGGCGCGAGGCGTAGGCTATAACTTTATCCCGCTGCATCAATACACAACCAAGACCCTGAATAGATGCGTCGCAGTAAACCACGAAGTCGTCTGTGCCCTCTGGCAATGAAAGGATAGGTGCACTGCAAAGTCTATCCTTTAAGTGCTGAAACGCTAACTCCTGTGCATTTCCCCAACGATAAACAATGCCCTTCTGTGTTAGTGTAGTAAGAGGCTGAGCAATCTTAGAAAAATCCTTGATAAATCTCCGGTAGTAACCTGCCAATCCCAAGAATTGGTGAATTTCCATTGGCGTACGAGGTGCAGGCCAGCTCTTGATTGACTCTACCTTGGATGGATCAACGTGAATCCCATCCTTGTTCACTACGTGGCCTAAGAAATGGACTTCACGAAGCCAGAAGTCACATTTTGAAAACTTGGCGTACAACTGTTCCTTTCGAAGGAGTTCCAAAATAAGTCGTAAATGTTGCTCGTGTTCCTCCTGACTCTTCGAATAGATCAGGATGTCATCGATGAAGACAATAACGAATTTGTCTAAATAAGGCTTGCACACTCGATTCATCAAGTCCATGAGGACCGCTGGTGCGTTTGTCATCCCAAAAGGCATGACCAAAAACTCATAATGTCCATAACGTGATCTGAAGGCTGTTTTGGAGACGTCCTCTTCCCGGACTCTCAGCTGGTGATACCCTGATCTTAAATCAATCTTTGAGTAGTAGCTCGACCCTTGTAGCTGATCGAACAAATCGTCAATGCGTGGAAGAGGGTAGCGATTCTTCACAGTCACCTTGTTGAGTTCACGGTAGTCGATGCACATTCTGAACGTACCGTTTTTCTTCTTCACAAATAGCACTAGAGCTCCCCAGGGCGAAGAACTAGGACGAATAAAACCCTTATCTAAGAGTTCTTGTAATTGCGTAGATAGCTCTTTCAACTCTGATGGAGCTAAACGATACGGTGCACGAGCTATAGGCGCTGCTCCAGGAGCTAGCTCGATTTGAAACTCGACCTGGCGATGAGGCGGGAGGCCAGGTAGTTCCTCAGGAAATACCTCAGGATAGTCGCGTACAATTGGAAAGTCTTCTATCTTTCTTTCTTTCTTCGAGGTGTCGGTAACGAGAGCTAAAACAGCTGTGTGGCCCTTTCGCAAACACTTCTGAGCCTTCGAGAAGGAGATGATGCCACTCACGACACCACTCTTGTCACCTTTGAACTTCGAGAGGTTCTTTACCACAACGGGGAATACGAATGGTCTTCTCCTTGCATAGAACCTCTGCTCGATGTTGAGGTAGCCAATCCATACCAATAACAACGTTGGGGTCATTCCTAGCATTACCCTGACCAATCACGAACACTCGACCCCTGGCACCAATGCCGTCGTCATTACTCCCGTTGCTGCCCCCATTATTATTCCCGTTTCCTTGGTTTGGGGTTCCGGTTCTGGTTCAATCGTGGGTAACGTCTCATGAAATGATCTTTAGCACCACACTGATAACATCCCTTGTTATCCTGCTGTTGCTGCTGATTTTGTGGAGCTTGTGGCTGCTGTTGTCGGTTCTGGTTTGCAGGACGTGAGCTTCTACAATCTTTGGCTCCATGACTAAGCTTGTTGCATCTCTAACGACGATCTTTGTTGCACCGCCCGCTGTGGTGCAAATTACATCAATTGCACTTAGGGTGGTTTCCCTCGTATCCACCTTGACTTCGATTACTAAAAGACTGCTGACTGGGGCTCCTGTACTCGATTGAGATTGAACCGAAGTGAAACCCTTGCTTATGTTTCCATCCCACTTGCGTTTGTTGTCACTAGGAGTAGCAGAAGTAGTTGTAGTAGTACCAATATGCTTAGGCAGCTTGTTCTGTTCCACTGCCCGGTCGGTGAGGCGATGGGCAAAACGAGTAACATCCTGGATAGTAGCAAGGTTAACAGAAGTCATATGAATTTGAATTTCTGGTACTAGGCCTTTGGGGTACAACCCAATGCGCTTGGTGGGAGGATCCACCATAGTTGGATATAGCACTGTCAGTTCGTTGGATCGTTTCGTGTACGCTTCTATCTCTGACCCCATTACCTTCAGGTTAAAGAACTCCACTTCCAACTTGTGGATGTCATCACGACTATAGTATTCACGTTTTATCAGTTCCTTGAAATCCTTCCATGGGGTGGCATTAGCAGCCGCCAGCCCCAGCATCTGAATTTGCGAGTTCCACCAAGTTAGCTTAGTGCCTTCGAGAGTACCAGTGGCGTACTTCACCCTATGAGTCTCAGGGCATTCACTCGTCTCTAAGATAGTCTCGAGCTTTTTAAACCAATGGAGGAGTCTAACAGCTCCTTTAGTTGCACTGAAAGTACTAGGACGACAGTCCATGAATGTCCTGGATGTGCCTACAGGCGGCTGAGCGTTCTGACCTTGTTACGCGAGAAAGAAAGACCGGGTTAAGCGCGAGAGTTGGGTCATGAAAGTAGGATCTAACATCCTAGGGTAGGTTTGTAACAGCAGGTTATACCTCCTGCCTGGGCGGCTGCGAGTGCTGCCGTAACTTGTTCGTTGATAAGAGCCGTCAGCTGGCTTGAGTTAGGTTCACACGTTCCCTCATGATCTCACATCGAAGGAAACACAAATGGGAAAGGTGTCGCGAATATGTGTAAGTGTGGAGTGACAGTAGGGAGCAAGCACAAATGTGTTTTCCAAACTATAGTTACTACGTTCATCTAAGCATACCATGAGCAAAGTTCTATGCAATCTAACAAGTAGGCAATATAAAACTAAACCATATCACCTAGAATGTCGAGTCTTGCACGTGGAGTGAAGCGTCGTTGTGGATCGTAGAGCACTGTACAGGTTATAGTCTGGTTTTAACAAAAACGTTTTCCCTTATTAAAACCAAGTTCTCTATAACCAATGGCTCTGATACCAATTTGTCACACCCCCAAAATCCACATGCGGAGTATCACCGCTTGGAGGCGTGATTGACCAGGATCAAACCACTAATCATATCGAACAAGTATATAATTAATTGTAAAAGTCCAATCAACATGATTAGTGTCCAAAAACAAACATAGTTAAGTTATGAGCGGAAGCATAATGTTTAAAACCAAATCAAGAGTTCAATTATCCAGATGTTTAACATGGCACACAGCTGTCCATGTCCCACAACGACTCTCCCTTGTGCAAGCTCCAGCTAAGTACCTATAGACCTGCAAAGCATGTAGTAACGAGTCAACAACTAGTTGAGTGAGTTCACGGTTGGGTGTTCGTTTTAAGTTGTTCCAAAAACAGTTTCCTTTAACTGGCGTTCCTGCCGTGGGGGTTACCCCATAGTTGAAAACGTGATATGTTTAACCCTTTGTTTAACCCATTTACTCTGGCAATCCTGCCGTGGGGGCTACCCTATGATAGTTATCTGGCATTTCGGCCGTGGGGGCTACCCCATGTATCCACTAGACTCGTTACCATATCGACTACTGACTGAAGTCATGTTTAAGTGCCCTGAAACTGTCAATGTCTATCAGCATTGACGTGCCCCAGATCCATTAGTTCACGCCCGTCCTCTGCGGCACGGTGTGAGGCTTGTCAGACCTAAATAGCGCTATCTAACTAAGGACCCGCTCGCCATTGGCCCGACGATTAAGTCGATATAAAAAGGAGGGACTTCGTGATAGAGTTTTGGTCTAGTAAAGGTTATCTGTCCGTAAGGACGAGGAATTACATTCCTGAACCAGTACTATCCTACCCAAGAAAGGACGAGGAATCCATATTCCTTAACCCCATTCCCAACCCCTGGGAATCCCATGCTTTGTAGAGTGTGAACTCACCTTGGTTTGCTCGGTAGATTACACAGAAAGGTCAAGTCTAGCAGCTAGTGGTCAACCACGTCCTATCATGGTTATTATACAAGTCAGGTTTAGATTCAAGCAAAGCACGTATGATTACACATAGGTAGCAGAGGATGAACACAAGTTGATCATGGCAACACATAACACACATTTAACACCTTAACAGTAACAGTCAAGCATTCATCGTGTCTAACTTGTACGATCCGAGAGTAAAAGTCCACAAACAGTCGGCCCAACATGTTGTGCGGTCGGCACAGCCCTGTGCGACCCACATCATGTTGTGCGACTCAGATAAATACCCGGCCCAAAAGTCAAAAGCCCAAACATACCATAATACGGCCCAATCTAACAGTTAAACAAATAATCTTGTGCGATTCCATTTGATACCCGGCCCGAGTAACAATAAGCCCAAATAAGCATAATTGGTTCAACCGATAACCAGCCCAACAATTAAACAAATAACCAACTTGTGCGACCGATGGCACCTTGTGCGACGGATGGTGCCTTGTGCGACTGAAACTTGTGCGTTCAGATCAGCTTATGTGATAAGATTTGATCTTGTGCGATTTGTTTTATTCTCCGCCAATCATGCCAATCGGTTGATCTATTCTAAACAATTTCCATATTTACAATTAATAAATCAACAGTTTCATCGATACATTCAACCAATCAACATGTTTCCTATTACCATTAATCTAATTATATACATACAAAACATCACAGTGGCCGACAATCTAATAACACCTCCAAATGATATTGGACCGATTTCATATCATATTTATGTAGTGGATCAATATATTACTATTATCCTACAACCCTCAATATAACACAATGGCCGACAAATTCTATATTGATCCTTATCATCTTTGTTTCATTATTCAAGGCCTCATATGAAACACTCTAATCGAAACAACCTACACAATAACTATTAGATCATGGCATTAGAATCCTATATCACATCAATTAACACATGCAGACAAGTAATGCCGCCCTTATCTAACTAATATACAAATAAATACCTTATCAAAACACCCAACAATGGCCGACATATGTTATTGCTTCCATGATACCATTGGACCAAATTACATAGTGGCTGTACATTTGATTCAACATATGCATATACATATCAGCCGATTAAATCAAGCATTGGATTAACAACCATCTTTTAACCTTATTCGATTTCAAACCCTAGATGATTCATACATACTATACATGTGAGCCGCTTATATAAACATCAACATCAACAGTTTACATCACCATTCGAGTAAAACACAACATAGCCGGTTATCATGCATTCTAGGTCGGTTCTTAGTATCATAAATCCGATCCACATAATCATTATCGTACCTCACACATATAACCCTAATCATTACATCAAATCATAGAATCATAAAAATCATTAACAAACACATATCATGGAAACACTAACCGATCTAAAATAGATGTGAGTGATCCGGACACCAAAGGCTTCGAGAGAAAAGATGTTGTTGCCATCGAGTTCTAGAGAGAAGGAAAAGAGCACTAGGGTTTTGTGTTTTTAGAATGTTTAACAAAACAAATGAGGAGTATACCCTCTCTAGTGTTATGCGACAAAAGAAGGAGTGGGCCGAACTCTCAATGGGCTGCCCATGACCCGCATACAAGGTGTAGCCGAAATGGGCTTGTGCGATCGAATGGTGTTGTGCGTTTGAATCATTGATATACATACATACATTACACAAGCACATATTACATAACGTTCACATAAACATTCACTATCATAAAAGTCACATATCGTACACATACGTTACATCAAAGTACAAAGATCAGTTTGGAAATACGTGTTGTCACATCTAACTCAGAAGAAAATGCCCTTTTATTGGGGATTCAAACAAGAGGAAGCTTTTCAAAACTTGAAGCAGAAGCTTTGTGACGCGCCTGTTCTAACTTTTCCTGAGGGCAATGATGATTTCATCGTTTATTGCGATGCATCTAAACTGGGTCTTGGCTGTGTTCTTATACAAAGGAACAAAGTCATAGCATATGCATCAAGGCAGTTGAAGATGCATGAGAAGAACTACACCACTCATGATCTTGAGTTGGGTGCAGTTGTTTTTGCTCTAAAGATCTGGAGACACTATTTGTACGGTACAAAATGTGTGGTTTTCACGGACCACAAAAGTCTTCAGCATATCTTCAACCAGAAAGAACTCAACATGAGGCAACGACGTTGGGTTGAGCTTTTAAACGACTATGACTGCGAAATTCGCTACCATCCTGGTAAGGCGAATGTCGTAGCTGATGCATTGAGTCGTAAGGAACATACTAAGCTTCATTGTGTACGTGTTCAATCTGTTATTCAAGCTCAATCCGATATCCAAGCACGCATTTCTCAGGCTCAACAATCTTGTGTTACACAAGGTTTAATGGATAAGGAATTTCCCTATCACATAACGCCTGCTTTGGAACTAAAGGACAATGGATCGTATTACTTCATGGACCGTTTGTGGGTCCCAAGCCAGGATGATCTTCGTACCTTGCTTATGGATGAAGCCCATAAGTCGCGTTATTCTATTCATCCGGGCTCAGATAAGATGTATAAGGATCTTCGTATTCATTATTGGTGGCCTGGTATGAAGAAAGACATTGCCTTATACGTATCAAAATGCCTTACTTGTCTTAAGGTTAAGTCTGAACATCAGCGTCCTTCTGGTTTATTGGAGCAACCAGAGATCCCAGTTTGGAAATGGGAAAACATTACTATGGATCTTGTTACTAAACTTCCGCGCACAAAGAAAGGTCATGATGCCATCTGGGTAGTTGTTGATCGTCTTACTAAGTCAGCGCATTTCTTGCCAATCCGTGAGGATTTTCCTGCTGACAGACTTGCTCAAATCTATGTGGATGAAATTGTAGCTCGACATGGGGTTCCTTTGAATATCATTTCTGACAGAGATGCTCGTTTCACCTCTCATTTTTGGAGAACCATGCAATCTGCTATGGGGACCCAACCTAATCTGAGCACAGCTTATCATCCGCAAACGGATGGTCAATCTGAAAGAACAATCCAGACTCTGGAGGATATGCTAAGAGCTTGTGTGATCGATTTTGGTGGTAGTTGGGATTCACATCTTAAGTTGATTGAATTATCCTACAATAACAGTTATCACACCAGCATCAAAATGGCTCCTTTCGAGGCTCTCTATGGTCGAAAATGTCGTTCACCAGTCTGCTGGAATGAGATCGGCGAGGCTCAACTTACTGGACCTGCTCTCATTTTAGAGACAACTGACAAGATAAAGAAAGTTCGTGATAACCTTCAGACAGCTAGAAGCCGTCAAAAGAGTTACGCGGATCCAAAACACAAGGCCTTGGAATTTCAAGTCGGTGATCGAGTATTACTTAAGGCATCACCTTGGAAAGGTGTGATCAGATTTGGAAAGAAAGGAAAACATGCACCTAGATACGTTGGACCATTCAAGATCGTCGAAAGAATCGGGAAGGTAGCCTACAGACTTGAGTTACCTCCTGAACTTGGAAATGTTCATCCAACTTTTCACGTGTCTAATCTCAAGAGGTGTTTAGCTGATGAGAACCTCCACATACCACTTGACGAAATTCGTGTTGGTAAAACACTGAAATTTGTTGAGAAGCCAGTGGAAATCATGGAACGTGAAGTCAAGTGGCTCAAACGTAAGCACATTCCTTTGGTCAAAGTTCGTTGGGAAGCTAAACGTGGACCCGAGTTTACTTGGGAACGCGAAGATCAAATGAAGGCGAAATATCCGCATCTTTTTCCACGAGTTTCCTCTAAATAAATTTCGGGACGAAATTTCCACAAGTAGGGGAGACTGTAACATCTGTGCTTGTAATCATTATGAACAGTTCTATTAGCAATAAAACAATGTTATTTGATCCCAATGTTTGTTTTGTTATATTTTACATTTTTCATGTTTTGACTTTTGTGTAATTTCAAACTCTATATCGCTTTCTGGAGAGTTATACGCAAACTGATGCGAAAACGTAATCAGTTTAATGCGACAAATACTCCGGAACATCTACATATACTTAACATACCTTAAATAACCTTTACATAACTTAGAAATAAGTTTTGAAGGCTTTGGTATGGCAAAAACAATATTTATTCGTCTACAGGGACTAAACTTGACAAACTGCGAAAGTATGCCAATTTGAACTGTAACGAACATTCCGGAACATGACCATAAGTTAAACACACCTTAAATATCCTTTACATAGCTTAGGAATAGACTTTAAGGGGTTCGGTGCGCTAAAATAAACTTTTGGGTCATTCAGGGACTAAAAGTGTCAAAAAGTGCACAAGTTTGCACTTTTGCGCATAACTCACGTTCTGAATACATCTGGACATCCAAAAATTTATGTAAGCACTATAATATTTTATTTTAGTGTTTGGCATGAGAAAAATCCATTCGTCACGCAATTTGGATCGTTTTTCACGCTTATGCGCATTCCATCGTAATTAACCGAACAACGCGATTGTACGGCTAAACGAACCGACATCCGGCATATTTTTGAGCATGTTTCATGTTCCCTATACTTTAACATCCCTGTGAAGCTTAAAAATGGGCTTGACGGGTGTTAGAAGTGCCAAAACACGACGATACGCGCTCAGGAACCAAAACTGCAAAACTGCAAAAAAAAAATATAAAAAAAATAAATAAATAAAAAAAATGCAGCAAAAAGCCATTTTAAACATAAGTTAGCAGCCCCTAACACTTCCCAAAGGTCAAGTGCCACATGTTAATCTCCTATGGTGGCCAAAATTAGTTACCACAACATTTTGACAAGTGTACGGCCTAGATCGTGCCCCCTTTTCCAAGAAACGATCCTAACAGTTGTGGGTTTACTATAAATACCCAACCCATTTTCACTCATTCCTCACTAGAATCTGATCTAAAAGACTCTAATTTGAAACCATTGTTTCATACCTGAGTTATTTGGATCTAGATTAGCATTCGGGGACCTTTCGTAAGTATTCTTTCGTTCTTTTATCGCTTTCGAGTCCGAAAGTCAAACTTTGTTTGACTTTCTGCATTGACCAGTTTATGGTCGATGAGAAGTTCGTTTGAACTTCATAACATGAGCGTGATCACGATGGTTATAGTCCCTAGTGACTATACCTACTGATTACCACGTTATCTAGGCTCAGTGACGAGTCGTAGTTTCGGTCAGAATACGTATTCTTGCGTATTTTGTAACCAAACTACTTATGGGTATCAAAACCGTTTGTTTTGATACCAAACCTGTTTTCTAAACTTAGTTAAGCATGTTTTAACATGCTTAGCTCGTCACTTTTAGTTTAGTGCTTATATAGGGTCGTAAGGTAAGCGATCTAAACAATCGCTTATACTTTCGAACCCGACCCGTTTGGTCGATCATTAGGATCCGACCAAGCACATTAGGTGACCATAGTATATAGGGAATAACCTTCCGAGGTTATACCTTATGGTCGCTTCGTTTAAGTAGTTGTATGATAGGTAGTTTATATGCCTTAGGTAAATTACCAAAATACCCCTTTGATGCCAAAATTCATTTTAAACATATGTAACATAACTTTTGACATCTAAACTGATTTGACAACAATATTAGACATGTTAAAGCATATGTTACTTGTCATAGGACTAGTTAGGCGGTCCGAACGCGTTTCACGCGAATGACGCGTTAAAGTAGCATAAGCTACCTAAACGGGTCGTAATGGGTCACAAGCACTTAGGATAGGTTTCATTTAGTATGTAGGCTTTGTTAAACCATACTACATGAGTTCCCATACTCATTTGGTTTACGAACCCTCATTCTATCCGATCTTCCGATTTAGGTCCGGTTTATTAATGTAGTTACCTATATTAGGTGCCGTTTGATATTCCGTGATCTCTAGCATTGCTTGGTGGTTATCTTAGGACTTCTGAGCAATCTCAAGTGAGTACATAGAACCCCTCTTTTACTTTTTTCCAAACGTTTTGGGGTGGAACACATGTGCCTACTTGTTACTTTCGTGCTTTCCTGTTTTCACATCATATACCTGCTATGTTTGTTAGTACATTATAGTACATGATTTCATTACATTTCATGCTATGTATGTCCATTGTGTGCATACTTAGTACATTTTTTTACATTACATTTCTGCTATGTATGTTAACTGATAGCATGCTAGCACATTGATTTACATGACTTTTCTGCTTTGTATGTTAACTTAGCATACTTAGTTCATTGTTTTCATATAACATGTTCACTTTTTCTATGACATTTGGTTTGCACAAACGAGACTATTATGCGTTCATTAACATTAGCTACGCCGCTCGGTAGTAAGTACTGGTACCATAGGACTTGACAAATCCCATTCCTGACATCCCGGGTTTGTTTGGATGTAAGGAATGACTGAATCCAAAAACATTACTTTTGATAACCTTGACTGAAAGGGTTGTCCGACTGTCTCAAGGCTTGAATGTATGCGTTAACTCACCACATAAATGTTTGTAACAATGTAACATGTATTACTTTGCGAAACATAACTTTTTGATATATTCAAAATACTTTGTTTTGTACATTTATACATTTTGGACTATGCGACAATGCTTTACTTACAATACATAACTTTTGTTACACATTACTTGACTACTTTTGGACTTATAAACATTTGACATGGCTTATACAAAGACTTTTGACTATTGGTTTAAACATAGACTTTATACATTGGTGGTTTGTTTAAGTGATTTAAGTAACGAGGCATGTGTAACACGATACAAGCATGGTGGATACGCCGCTAGTACTTCCTATATATAAGTGTTTGTATGGTATTACATATTGTAGCGTTAGTTAAATCATTTCAATTTGGACATATGACATTTTATACAAATAACATACTTTTCACAAGACATTGTTTTACAAAACAACTTATCTTATACAAACTCATTTTACTTGGTTATTTATTTAACCATACTTTATGATCTTATTTATACATATCATCTGATCTTATCGTTTTTCAAATGATTTACAAGACAAAACAATTTACAAGGTTCATGACTAAACATTTTCTTAAACTTAAGTCATGAATCCTATTTTCACAAAACCTATGTATCTCACAGGCATTTTTATGCTGATGTACCTATTTTCACATGTGTTTTCGGGAGCTTTTCCGTAGGATGACAATCATGACACTAGGGCGGACCTGTGCCTTAGAGATTTAAAACGAAGATAGACTATGTTTAATTATGTTAAAAACTCTTTGATTCCTGTTTAAAACAATGAAACTCTTGTGTTGATAAATAAATACAACTTTGTATGCCATGGTTATGAAACAATTAATTCTGTTACAACACTCCCCGACGTTTTCCGCCACGTCTTGTATGCTATACGTGGTCGGGGTGTGACAGTATCCGTACGAATTAATTAATATTTAATTACTGCTTAATTACTGTGCTTGCTTACAACTGTGATCAAACTGCTTACTGATTCATACATACTCATGCATCATATTTTATACTGTCACTCTATTATTTATACACAACCGTCAGTGACAACCTTGATGCACAAAAGCACAGTGAGCACACTATAAGGGATACACAGTAAACATGCTGACATAACCAGCATCAGACAAACACTGTCTCTAAGGCCAGTATGAGCCGGGAATAAATTACTACACTAGTAGAGAGTGTAGGGAGGTGAGGATGGTAGAACTGCGTCACTAAGTGATAATTATAGTGACCGGATGTGCCTAAACCGTACTTTGAGTACAAATTTCTGCACTTTAAATAAAAATTCAGCATTTATCTAAACTAGTAAAGTGCAAAAAGTTGGAAAAAAAAATATTACTAGACACTTTCCAAAATGTCGGGAATAAATTGTGTCACTAAAAATAATATTAACGACACTTTATATAGTTATTTAGCGCTTTAACTAAGTAATGTCCAACCGTACAACCGGACTTAACCCGAGACATAAAAATATTGTCATTGACATTGTTTTTCTTTTCTGAGCCAGTTAGGGTCCCCGAATACCCTAACCCCCGTTATATGTTACTACACAATATTACACTAATTAGATCTCTAACTAAACTAACTTAACCACTAACTATTTAGTTCAAATCTAACCATCATACCCCTCCCCATGACCGTCCGGTTCCCCTGGGGGACACAACCTCACAAATTTTGATTATAATATTAAGATTGTCAAAAATCTAGTTGACACTAAATCCTTTGGACAAACATGTTAAATGGATTATAAAAAAAAAGCCTCATGGATTACAAAACACTTCACAAATCACATATCAAAAATTCACTCTTCCTCTCCTTTCCATTGTTGACTTCGGCCGAACATAGCCCACCCCCAACATCATTTTTCAACCTTGATCAAAGCAACCTATTATTATACAAGTGTAAAGGGTCACATACGAGGAAGCCCGGTACTTGCGGATCGTCAAGGACCTCACCTCAACGCTTTTAACCACTCGTTTTTCGACTAGTTTCTTCCCTAGCCTCGAGCTAGTAGTAAGTGACTCTAATCGCCTTCTTGATCTATTCTAAAGTGGTTAATAAGAATTTTGTTGGTTGAAATTTATGAACTTGTAAGATCATAAACTAAAAGTTTACTAAAATGATGAACTTGTAGGATAAAAGCAATGTAATGGTGTAAAGCTTATAAGACTCGTTTTGTTATGATTATTTAGTGTTGTTTTATGCTAGTGTTAGTTCGGACCATCATCTAACCCGACTAAGTCATGTTCATGGAACATGACCTAGTGTATGTTATAGTGTGAAAAGTGGTTAGATGAAGAACACTACGACTCATAACCATGAACTTGTGTAAAAATAATTTTTCTTATGAAATGGAGTTCTAAACTAGTAGATCTAAAGATCTACAAGTGGTATTTTCAAAGGACCAAGTGTCAAAAGAAATCATATTTTAAAGCCAGATCTTTCCACAACAAAGGTGATTTTTGTAAACACACAAGTGTGTAGACACTTGTGTGACAAAGAGTTTTAACAAAAAAAAAATTGTTTTTGTAATATTTGACAAGAAGATGTACAAATGCATTTTCTGAAAGAACAAGATTCGTGAGAAACCGAGTTTATTTATAGAAAGATCTACTAAAAATAATGAAGGTTACTACATATTTTACACAAGCCACAAGTTCATGTGTTTTATGATTTATATCTATTTTGACTAGTTTGTGTTGATGGAATATTGTTTATTGTTGATTGAGAAAATTGTTGTTTGAATTTATAAAAGAAAATGATACGCTTGAAAGCGTGGCCACCTCCAGTTACAGGGGAAACTCTGGCGAAATTTTTCCAAAATCTAACACTTGGAAATGTTTTTATCACAAGTGTTATGAATATAATTTTTAACTTATTTTTCCCAAATAAATTTCGCCATGATTTTATTACAGAATAAGCAAGTGTCGGAGGTGGGATTTTCACAAAATAAAAACTTGTTAAAATATATATTTAGAATATATATTTTCCATATTAACACTTGTGCGAATTTTTTTTATAATTATTTTGTGAACTACGTAAATATTATTTTTAGGGTAAAAATAATATTACTAAATATTAACGGCACCAAAAATAATACGAACGCCTTCACAATAATTATTCAAGTTACGCCGGTATTATTTATACCTCCCGAACCTTACAACGTAACTTACGTATTTTTAGAAAATACTCATAAGTGTGTATTTCGTTAGAAGTATTATTTTGGGTAAAAATTATATGGAATAAAATATAATATTTTTGGGAAAAATATTTATATTTTTGAGATAGAAGTTAAATATATTTTAAGTGAGATTTAATAATATATTTTGGTTTTACAAGAAAACGCACATGTATCAAAACCCCCATCCTTGGGAAGGAATATATTTACAAAATAATTACGAAATGTAATCACGAAATAGTTGCCTAACTATTTCCCAAAGACACTAAACCTTAAACTAAGGCACGACCGTCCGTCTAATAGAAGTTAGTACGTGTAGGTCGTCGCACAGGAGATTTTTCTGGGAGATACTTTTAGAGACGCACGTCGGTGAGTTCATGTCCCCCTTTTCTCTTAACTGTTTTCAGTTTTCTAAACCGCGGGGGTGAAATACATGTTACTATGATTACGAGTACTTTTACATGGTATGGTTAGCATAAGGAGGGTTACTACTTAGATCATGTGAGTGGGTAGGCGCAACTTGAGGCCATTAATCCTCATTGTAGGACCGAGGGACAGGAGCGGTAGATCTATCTGGGTGTAGCGAGCCCAGCCCCAGGCCCAGCAGAACGGACCTCGGGGTGACTTTGTGCCCAACGCATAAATCCGCTAGGTTTGAGTCTTCCTACTTGCACTTCACACATATCAATGGCCTTGCAAACCATTGGTGATCTCTTTATTTCCTTATTTGCTACATACCAGGATTTTACACTTACAAAGGTTTTACATACTCACTTACACATGAACTCGCTCAACAATTTTTGTTGATTTTTCCAATTTATATGTATTTCAGGGAACTAAGGATCTGGCACGGTATGCTACGCTGCGTTAGAGTTATGGGATCATCCACGTTTAGGGATTGCAACTTTTACCTGGACGAGTCGCAAGTCTTAAACGGTGTTTATTTTAAGTTTGTGGTTGTGTCTATCAAACAATGTTTTATGTTATTAGGTTGTAATTTCCGTTGCATGTGTCAACGCTTCAAGACAATGTTGTGTTACTTTTATTTTAAAACTTAAATCAATGGATAATCTGCATGGTTTTACATTCATATAGCTTGGTTATGATTAAGCTATGGTATTAAGAAGTCACACCAAATTAACCCACGCTTCCGCAAAGCCAGGGTGTGACAGCTTGGTATCAGAGCTCTAATCATAGCGAACTAGGATTCTTTCTCGAGTCTAGACTATGATCACTAGGGCTCTCACGAAAACATTTTTACATTGCATACCACTTAAGTCCAGATCCAAAACATTTTTACAAACAAAAGTTGAGCACATTTTATTTATTAGTTATGGCTCGGTCTGGGAGGCTGAGGCTCAGTCTGAGAGGCTGAGGTAGTAGGCTAGAGGGACTAGGAAGAACAGTTCGAGAGGCTGGGAAGGTAGTTTGAGAGACTAGGAGATTCAGTATGGGAGGCTGGGAGGCTAGTGGGACTAGGAGAACTAGTGATTTCTTATTGGACTAATGTGCTTATTTGACTATATGATTGATTATTTATGCATAGGTGTGTTTGTGTTACAGACGACATGGCTTCCTCTTCAGATACTGGAGTGTCGGATACTTTGGATCCTTTAGCGATCGTGTCGGACGATGAGATTATGTCAGAGGGTGAGGTGTACATGTCAGACACCACCAGCACGGATGAGGATGATTTCCAACCATTTGCTCTTCCCGACTTTGGAGATGACGTTCCTATTGCTGATGGCCCTATCGGTGGGGACCTACCTTTTCCTCAGGTCCCTGCTCCTTTACCGTTTGCCGCAGTTCCTCTCGAGGATCTGCCTCACGATGAGCTTTCTGACGATGACATCGACTTGTTCCTAGAGGGTCCCCCGGAGGGAGACCAGGATGGTGTGGCCCTCATGGACGCCGATGTTCCTCTGGCTGATGATCCTGTTGTCGATCTCGTTGTTCCTTTGGCTGGAGTTCCTGCTGTTATGCCCATTGCTGGTCCTGTCATTCCTGTCGAGGCTCCCATTGAGGAGGCTCCTTTTGATCTGTTTGGTGCTCACTCCTTCGAGTCAGTAGCGTCCGCTTCACTACATGCCCAGGGCGTACAACTCCATTTCTCTGATTCCGACTCAGACATGGTGATGTCGGTTGCACCTCACGACGTTGGCCCAGAGCCTGCAGTGGCCCCCGAGCCGGTAGTTGCTCCAGACCCTGTAGTCGAACATGACCCTATTCATGCTGATATACCCATTGTTGATCCTTTGATTGCTGATGTACCTATCGATGATCATCCTATTGTTGCTCCACTATTGGAGGATGAGCATGCTGTTGATGCTCAGGTGGTTGCCCCTCACATTGCTGATATACCCGTTGAGCCTGATGTTGTTGCCCCCTTCCTGACCCTGTGCCTGTGCAGTTCGATCGTGCACTTTTTGAGGCCCATGTTGATCCACGAGATGCTGAAACCCACAATGGGTGGGTAGAGGGCGATGATGATGTTCCGCCTTTTGTAGTACCAGTTACACCAGTTTCAGCACCAGCTTCAGTTCCTTTTGATGCACCCTTGTTCCCCACATACACTGCTGATGCGCATCGCGCGGACCTGCCCATCACATTTCTCCAGGAGATCCCTCCGCCGCGTCCTGGAGAGGGCCCATCTCATCAGCCTTTTGGCCATGCACCTTTTCGGATCGGAGGGGATCAGTTTGCACCGCAGATCCCTCACCATACTGCTGTTCCCCCTGTTCCACCGTTCACTGTGCCACCTTTCACTCCAGCTAGTGAGCCCTTTCTTTGGACATCACCACCCAACATGCCACCGTCCGATCCCTATCATCTTTTTCGCATGGGTTATTCTGTAGAGGATGTCATTGTTTCCTTCATGCTACAGCATGACGCGCTGACGCGTCGTGTCCAGGTCTTGGAGCAGCAGATAGCGTGTCTGTTGCATTCTCACCGAGCCATGGAGGAGGATTGGCTCCTCATGCGCCGTTTGTTCTATTCTCATTTTCCCCCTCCTCCACCGCCATCAGCGTAGGGCTATTTTGTACAGCACGGGTGGACTTTTGTTGAGAAGACGGCGATTGCACAGATTGCACAGCTTTTGGGAGACTGCATTTTGATCCTGACTTTTGTTGTTATGTATATTGGATATGTTGACACTGATTTGATATTTTGGACTGGGGTGATGTAGCCCTTAGTCGTTGATGTTGTATGTTACAGTTATGTACTTGTACACTTTACCCTGTGGTCTCGATTTATGGCAATGCAATCGCGGTATTCTCATCATATGTGATGTTTGATTGATTATTTATATTCTATAACATGGGATGTTGTGTGGTTGATATATTTATAACATGAGATGATATGTGTTTGGTTTATTTTAACATGAGATGTTATGTATTATTACTATCGTTATATACGCACGTTTTACCTAGCATGACCTGACTCACGTAAACCATCTTTTAGAAGATGCCACCGAAATGTGATCCACGCATGCCTGCCAACGAGGCAGAACTCCAACAAATCATCGCTGCCGCCATCGCGCAATACGCCGCCTCTCAAGGAGGACCCAGCGGAAGCAGCTCAAACAATAACGGCAACAACAATCCGCCTCATGGTAATACTAAGTCATTAAGGCATACCATGATACATTGGATATCTATAGCAAGTTTGCTAATGCCATTCATATATTGTAACGTATGTGCAGGGTGCACCTACAAGCAGTTCCTGGACTGCAAACCTGTAAACTTTGATGGCACCGGAGGTGCTGTTGCTTTTGTTCGTTGGGCCGAAAAGACAGAATCAGTTATCCGCATGAGCAAATGCGCTCCAGACCAGCAGGTTACCTACATTTCTGGGCTATTCTTGGACGGGGCCCTGTCATGGTGGAATTTACAAGTCCAAACACTTGGTGAAGCCGCAGCCTACGCAATGGCATGGAACGAGCTGAAAGAGCTCATGCTTAAAAAGTATTGCTCTCGCGCTGAAATTCAAAAGTTGGAAACCGAGTTTTGGCATCTGAAGATGGAAGGACCGAAAATTGCGGAATATGTTCAGAGGTTTCACGACATGTCACAGGTGGTACCTTATATGGTCACGCCAGAGTTCAAGCGGATTGAGCGCTTCATTTGGGGTTTAGCTCCTCAAATCATTAGTATGGTGACCTCTTCAAAACCGGCAACAATCACTGAGGCGATCGATCTAAGCGTAGCTCTCATTGAGGAGGCGATCCGCCTAAACAAGTTTTCTGAGGTTGAGCAAAAGAAGAAGGAGACTCATGTAGAGTCGTCCGGGGGTAACAAAAGAAAATTCTCGAACTTCAAACGGGGAACTAGCAGTGTTGGCAAGAAAGGAGAATCAAGCACACCGGTCCAAGCTGCAACCGGTGCTAGGAAGAAAGGAAAAGGCTATATGGGCACTCTGCCCAAGTGTAACACATGCCAGCGCCATCATACCGGCCAGTGCGGACTAAGAACATGCGAAACTTGTGGGAGAAATGGTCATTTGAAGGATACATGCTGGGTTAATACTGGCCGGGGTGGCCAGGGAGGTTTTGGTAATAGAAACAATAATCGTGGTGGAAATGGAAATCGTGCACAAGGAAATAACGGAGGGAATGGAAATCGAGGCAACAACGCGAATCAAGCTGGTACTGTAAACCGAAACCAAAACAACAATCAAGCTGGGAATGGAGGTGGAAACGGGCAAAGACCAGGATGTTTTAACTGCGGTGACATTGGGCATTTTAAGCGGAACTGCCCAGAATTGAATCAAGCGCGTGGAAGGGTTTTCAATACCGAAGCGAGGGAAGCGCGCCAGGATCCCAATGTTGTTATTGGTACGTTCCCTATAAACCAACGCTTTGCATCCGTTTTATTTGACACTGGTGCCGACTATAGCTTCGTATCGTTAGAATTTAAGAATATGCTTGGTTTAGCCGCTAGTAAACTAGATATCCCGTACTCAATCGAATTGGCGAATGGAAAGTTAGTAGAAGCCAATGAAGTGGTCAGAGGTTGTGTAATCGAGTTGGGAGAGCGTGAGTTTACTTTGGATCTACTACCAGTCCAACTGGGGAGCTTCGACGTGGTAGTAGGAATGGATTGGTTATCAAGCAACAAGGCTGAGATTGTTTGTCATGAAAAGGTAGTTCGTATCCCAACCGAAGATGGAGAAACAATTGTGGTTCATGGGGAGAAGCGGGATACGCCTTTAAGAATTATCAGTTGCCTGAAAGCTCGTATGTGTTTACAAAAGGGATGTGCTGCCTTCCTGGCACACATCGTGGATAAGAAAGCTGCTGAGCCGAAGATCGAAGACATCCCGATCGTGAGGGAATATCCTGAAGTCTTTCCAGAGGACTTGCCAGGATTGCCACCCCAAAGGCAAGTGGAATTTCACATTGACTTAGTTCCAGGCGCCGCGCCTGTAGCTAGGGCACCTTATAGACTTGCACCGTCAGAGATGCAGGAGTTGTCGACACAACTCCAGGAGTTACTTGACAAAGGATTCATCCGACCAAGCTTCTCACCTTGGGGAGCTCCAGTTTTATTTGTCAAAAAGAAAGACGGTAGTTTTCGTATGTGTATTGACTACCGGGAGTTGAATAAGCTGACGATCAAGAATAGATACCCTCTACCAAGAATCGATGATCTATTCGATCAACTCCAGGGTTCAAGCTTTTATTCAAAGATCGATCTTCGATCTGGATACCATCAGCTAAGGATACAAGAGGAGAGTATCCCGAAAACAGCTTTCAGAACTCGTTATGGACACTACGAGTTCCTAGTTATGCCGTTTGGGTTGACAAACGCGCCTGCTGTTTTTATGGACCTAATGAACCGAGTCTGCAAACCGTATCTCGATAAGTTCGTGATTGTATTCATCGACGATATTTTGATTTATTCAAAGACAAAGGCTGAACACGAACAACACTTAAGAGCTATTTTGGAGTTGCTGAAAAAGGAACAGTTGTATGCCAAGTTCTCAAAGTGCGAGTTTTGGCTACGCGAAGTCTAGTTCCTTGGACACGTGGTTAATGGAAATGGAATCCATGTTGATCCCACAAAGATCGAGGCGATAAAGAGCTGGGGGACTCCAAAGACACCGACCGAGATTCGCCAGTTCTTAGGTTTGGCTGGCTATTATCGAAGATTCATTGAAGATTTTTCTAAAATCGCTCAACCCCTTACCGCGCTCACACAGAAGGATAAGAAGTTTGATTGGGGAATCAAACAGGAGGAAGCGTTTCAGTTGTTAAAAGACAAGCTCTGCAATGGGCCAATCTTAGCACTACCAGAGGGTACAGATGATTTCGTGGTATACTGTGATGCCTCACGTCAAGGATTGGGTTGCGTGTTGATGCAACGCCAGAAAGTTATAGCTTACGCGTCACGCCAGTTGAAAGTTCATGAAAGGAATTATACCACGCATGATTTAGAACTAGGCGCAGTGGTATTTGCATTAAAGATCTGGAGACACTACCTATATGGTACGAAATGTACAATCTTCACAGATCACAAGAGTTTACAGCACATATTCAACCAGAAAGAGCTGAATATGAGATAAAGACGTTGGGTCGAATTGTTGAACGATTACGACTGCGAGATAAAGTACCATCCAGGGAAGGCAAATGTGGTCGCCGATGCCCTAAGTCGTAAAGAAAGGATCAAGCTCATAAGGGTTAGGGCTTTGGAGATGATTATCCAGACAGATCTTTCCCTGCGCATTCGTGCCGCGCAGAAAGAGGCTCTTAAGGAAAGGAACCTTGAAGAAGAATATCTCCGTGGGATGGAAAAGCAATTAGTACCAAACGAGGAAGGAACGTTATGTTTTATGAAAAGGAATTGTGTTCCTCTGTTTGGTGGTTTAAGAAAAGTTATTT
Organism: Helianthus tuberosus; assembly: GCA_030545235.1. Taxonomy (NCBI): domain Eukaryota; kingdom Viridiplantae; phylum Streptophyta; class Magnoliopsida; order Asterales; family Asteraceae; genus Helianthus; species Helianthus tuberosus. The sequence continues at coordinate 28,542 of JARYGA010020150.1, read as the reverse complement.
TTGATGAGGCACACAAATCACGGTACTCTATCCATCCAGGAGCGGATAAGATGTACCAGGACCTTAAAGATTACTACTTGTGGCCTAGAATGAAAGGCGACGTTGTTGTTTACGTGAGCAAGTGTTTAACGTGCGCCAAGGTTAAAGCTGAATATCAGAAACCTTCGGGACTTCTGCAACAACCTGAAATTCCCAAGTGGAAATGGGAACAGATTTCAATGGATTTTATAACAAAGTTGCCAAGGACGCCCAAAGGTCATGACACTATTTGGGTAATAGTTGACCGTCTGACCAAGTCCGCGCACTTCTTGCCAATCAAAGAGAAAGACAATACGAGTAAACTTGCGGAAATTTACATGAGAGAAATCGTTGCACGTCATGGAGTGCCTCTCTCGATCATCTTTGATAGAGATGGACGTTTCATATCAAGGATTTGGCAATCCTTCCAAGAAGCTTTTGGCTCGCAATTGAACCTAAGTACTGCATTTCATCCGCAAACTGATGGCCAAAGCGAAAGAACTATTCAGACATTGGAGGATATGCTGAGAGCATGTGTAATGGATCTTGGTGGTAGCTGGGATAAGCATTTACCATTGGCCGAATTCTCATACAACAACAGCTACCACACCAGTATTGGAGCCGCGCCATTTGAAGCTCTTTACAGAAACAAGTGTCGATCACCCCTATGCTGGGCTGACGCAGGTGATAGGCAGCTTGTTGGTCCCGAAATCGTCCAAGAGACGACAAACAAGATTGCGCAGATTCGAAAACGCATCGAAGCGGCTCGCGAAAGACAGAAAGCCTATGCAGATCCAAACCGGAAACATTTGGAATTCCAAGTTGGAGATATGGTTTTATTGAAAGTTTCACCCTGGAAGGGTGTGGCACGCTTCAGAAAGCGTTGGAAGTTGAATCCGCGTTACATTGGCCCTTTCAGAATCCTGCAAAGGATTGGGCTTGTAGCCTACAAGTTGGACCTACCTGCTGAACTCAATGGTGTTCACTATACATTCCATGTATCCAATTTGAGGAGAAGTCCAACACAAGATACAGTGATCATTCCTGCTGACAAAGTTCATATCGACAACACGCTCCACTTCACTGAAGAACTAGTTTAGGTCACGGATTGCAAAGTTAATAAAACTCGCAGGAGCAGTGTCAAACTCGTCAAAGTTCGTTGTAATGCTAGGCATGGACCTGAATACACCTGGGAGCGTGAGGACCGAATGAAAGAAAAGTATCCCCACTTATTTCCCAAGACCCCTGCAAATAGAAGCAGAACTTAAATTTCAGGACGAAATTTCTATAACGGGGGGAGAATGTGACAACCCTCACGAAATTTCAGAACTTAATATTTAATTACTGCTTAATTACTGTGCTTGCTTACAACTGTGATCAAACTGCTTACTGATTCATACATACTCATGCATCATATTTTATACTGTCACTCTATTATTTATACACAACCGTCAGTGACAACCTTGATGCACAAAAGCACAGTGAGCACACTATAAGGGATACCCAGTAAACAAGCTGACATAACCAGCATCAGACAAACACTGTCTCTAAGGCCAGTATGAGCCAGGAATAAATTACTACACTAGTAGAGAGTGTAAGGAGGTGGGGATGGTAGAACTGCGTCACTAGGTGATAATTATGGTGACCGGATGTGCCTAAAACGTACTTTGAGTACAAAATTCTGCACTTTAAATAAAAATTCAGCATTTATCTAAACTAGTAAAGTGCAAAAAGTTGGAAAAAAAAATATTACTAGACAGTTTCCAAAATGTCGGGAATAAATTGTGTCACTAAAAATAATATTAACGACACTTTATATAGTTATTTAGCGCTTTAACGAAGTAATATCCAACCGTACAACCGGACTTAACCCGAGACATAAAAATATTGTCATTGACATTGTTTTTCTTTTCTAAGCCAGTTAGGGTCCCCGAATACCCAAACCCCGGTTATATATTACTACACAATATTACACTAATTAGATCTCTAATTAAACTAACTTAACCACTAACTATTTAGTTCAAATCTAACCATCATACCCCTCCCCATGACCGTCCGGTTCCCCTAGGGGACACAACCTCACAAATTTTGATTATAATATTAAGATTGTCAAAAATCTAGTTGACACTAAATTCCTTGGACAAACATGTTAAATGGATTATAAAAAAAAAAGCCTCATGGATTACTAAACACTTCACAAATCACATATCAAAAATTCACTCTTCCTCTCCTTTCCATTGTTGACTTCGGCCGAACATAGCCCACCCCCAACATCATTTTTCAACCTTAATCAAAGCAACCTATTATTATACAAGTGTAAAGGGTCACATACGAGGAAGCCCGGTACTTGCGGATCGTCAAGGACCTCACCTCAACGCTTTTAACCACTCTTTTTTCGACTAGTTTCTTCCCTAGCCTCGAGCTAGTAGTATATGACTATAATCGCCTTCTTGATCTATTCTAAAGTCGTTAATAAGAATTTTGTCGGTTGAAATTTATGAACTTGTAAGATCATAAACTAAAAGTTTACTAAAATGATGAACTTGTAGGATAAAAGCAATGTAATGGTGTAAAGCTTATAAGACTCGTTTTGTTATGATTATTTAGTGTTGTTTTATGCTAGTGTTAGTTCGGACCGTCATCTAACCCGACTAAGTCATGTTCATGGAACATGACCTAGTGTATGGTATAGTGTGAAAAGTGGTTAGATGAAGAACACTACTACTCATAACCATGAACTTGTGTAAAAATAATTTTTCTTATGAAATGGAGTTCTAATCTAGTAGATCTAAAGATCTACAAGTGGTATTTTCAAAGGACCAAGTGTCGAAAGAAATCATATTTTAAAGCCGGATCTTTCCTAAATAAAGGTGATTTTTGTAAACACACAAGTGTGTAGACACTTGTGTGACAAAGAGTTTTAACAAAAAAAAAATTGTTTTTGTAATATTTGACAAGAAGATGTACAAATGCATTTTCTGAAAAAACAAGATTCGTGAGAAACCGAGTTTATTTATAGAAAGATCTACTAAAAATAATGAAGGTTACTACATATTTTACACAAGCCACAAGTTCATGTGTTTTATGATTTATATCTATTTTGACTAGTTTGTGTTGATGGAATATTGTTTATAGTTGATTGAGAAAATTGTTGTTTGAATTTATAAAAGAAAATAATACGCTTGAAAGCGTAGCCACCTCCAGTTACAGGGGAAACTCTGGCGAAATTTTTCCAAAATCTAACACTTGGAAATGTTTTTATCACAAGTGTTATGAATATAATTTTTAACTTATTTTTCCCAAATAAATTTCGCCATGATTTTATTACAGAATAAGTAAGTGTCGGAGGTGGGATTTTCACAAAATAAAAAGTTGTTAAAATATATATTTAGAATATATATTTTCCATAATAACACTTGTGCGAATTTTTTTTATAATTATTTTGTGAACTACGTAAATATTATTTTTAGGGTAAAAATAATATTACTAAATATTAACGGCACCAAAAATAATACAAACGCCTTCACAATAATTATTCAAGTTACACCGGGATTATTTATACCTCCCGAACCTTACAACGTAACTTACGTATTTTCAGAAAATACTCATAAGTGTGTATTTCGTTAGAAGTATTATTTTGGGTAAAAATTATATGGAATAAAATATAATATTTTCGGGAAAAATATTTATATTTTTGAGATAGAATTTAAATATATTTTAAGTGAGACTTAATAATATATTTTGGTTTTACAAGAAAACGCACATGTATCAAAACCCCCATCCTTGGGAAGGAATATATTTACAAAATAATTACGAAATGTAATCACGAAATAGTTGCCTAACTATTTCCCAAAGACATTAAACCTTAAACTAAGGCACGGTCGTCCGTCTAATAGAAGTTAGTACGTGTAAGTCGTCGCACAGCAGATTTTTCTGGGAGATACTTTTAGAGACGCACTTCGGTGAGTTCATGTCCCCCTTTTCTCTTAACTGTTTTCAGTTTTCTAAACTGCGGAGGTGAAATACATGTTACTATGATTACGAGTACTTTTACATGGTATGGTTAGCATAAGGAGGGTTACTACTTAGATCATGTGAGTGGGTAGGCGCAACTTGAGGCCATTAATCCTCATTGTAGGACCGAGGGACAGGAGCGGTAGATCTATCTGGGTGTAGCGAGCCCAGCCCCAGGCCCAGCAGAACGGACCTCGGGGTGACTTTGTGCCCAACACATAAATCCACTAGGTTTAAGTCTTCCTACTTGCACTTCACATATATCAATGGCCTTGCAAACCATTGGTGATCTCTTTATTTCCTTATTTGCTACATACCAGGATTTTACACTTACAAAGGTTTTACATACTCACTTACACATGAACTCGCTCAACAATTTTTGTTGATTTTTCCAACTTACATGTATTTCAGGGAACTAAGGATCTGGCACGGTATGCTACGCTGCGTTAGAGTTATGGGATCATCCACGTTTAGGGATTGCGACTTTTACCTGGACGAGTCGCAAGTCTTAAACGGTGTTTATTTTAAGTTTGTGGTTGTGTCTATCAAACAATGTTTTATGTTATTAGGTTGTAATTTCCGTTGCATGTGTCAACGCTTCAAGACAATGTTGTGTTACTTTTATTTTAAAACTTAAATCAATGTATGATCTGCATGGTTTTACATTCATATAGCTTGGTTATGATTAAGCTATGGTATTAAGAAGTCACACCAAATTAACCCACGCTTCCGCAAAGCCAGGGTGTGACATCCAGCAACACCCGTTCAGCATTCTAAGACATCAGGTGTCCAGTATCATGGAGAATCATCAAGAATGTAGTATGGATCATCAGCTTTGACACAGGCTCAAGGATCCTACTTCTAGCCTTTAGGATCCTCCCTTCAGCCTCAAGGATCCTCTTTCCAGCATCAAGGATCCTTCTCTAGTTCGGGAGGATACATGAGGACGCTATCAGTTCAAGGATCCTACCTTCATCCTCAAGGATCCTCATCACAGGTTCAAGGATCCACATGGCAAGTTCAAGGATCTATGGAGTATCCTCCAAGAACTTCAGCTCTGATGTATACTGGATCCAACATCTTTCAGGATCAAGGATCCTTAGGGAGCCAACAACCCAGAAGTTCTGAAATTCATGTGGGAGACTTCATTACTATGCAGATTATTGCTTCATCCGGTCCCACAATTGCACCAGAGCTTCCACAATTTGGATTAACCTCTGGAATCCCAACCTCAAACCAGTCAGGAGGTAACACTTTCAATACATCTTACAATACTAACCATGGTTTTGTGCAGGAACCAGGGATCAACCAAGCTATGGCAAGGGAGTTGCAAAAACTCAAGGATATGATATCCAATGTCCCAGGAGTGGTTAAACCCTTTCCTGAGATTCCGGATGGGAGTCATAAGGTGTCTCGCTTTGCACCACCTATATGTAATGCGGAGATACCAAAGAGGTTTTAAACACCAAATATGAAGCTCTATGATGGTACAACTGATCCAGAAGAGCATGTTGCCCAATACAGGGAGAGAATGGAGATCAACCGCATTCCAGAAAGGTTAAAGGAAGCATGACTTTGCAAGGGTTTCAGATCCACATTAACAGGATCAGCTCTGAAATGGCTGCTAAGTCTTCCTCCTTATTCAATTATTTCATTTTCTAATCTGGTTAACTTGTTCAGTAGTCAATTTTCATGTAGTAGGAGGTTTCAAAGGTTAACTAGTGATTTATATAGGGTAACCCAAGGCCATATTGAATCATTAAGGGATTACATAACTAAATTCAGTAGAGAATCCTTAGAAATTTCAAACTTAGATATTGATACAGCTGTTGAAGCTTTTAAAAAGGGTTTACTTAAGGATTCACAATTCTATGAAGATCTTGTTATGACACCTTGCAGGAACCTTGATGAGGTAAGAAACAGGGCCCTTAGGTTCATCCGTTTAGAGGATAACAAAAGGATCTAGGAGAGACTGTCAGGATCCTCAAAGCAAGACAAAGAAGGATCCTATTTCAGGAATAACAAATCCAAATCATACAATAAGTCTGACAATCAGAATATGCATGCTGTGGAACAAGAGGAAGATGATGAAGATTATCCTCCTATTTCTGAGTATTGTTTTGCTGTTGATAATAGTGAACTAATCCTTGCTATGCAGAATTTAGATGATAAAGCTAGATGGCCGAGAAAGAATGACAAGCCAACTGCTACCAAAGACAAATTGAAGTGGTGTTCTTATCATGAAGACTTTGGTCATCTCACAGATGAATGCATAGCACTAAAAAAGAGATTGGTTACCTTTTGAGCAAAGGATAGTTAAAAGAGCTATTCGGAAGGAAGAAATCAAGGATACAGCCTTCAGGATCCTCCCTTCAGCCTCAAGGATCCTCTTTCCAGCATTAAGGATCCTTCTCTAGTTCGGGAGGATACATGGGGACGCTGTCAGTTCAAGGATCCTACCCTCATCGTCAAGGATCCTCATCACAGGTTCAAGGATCCTACCCTCATCAGCAAAGGGTACTTGAAAGAGCTATTCGGAAGGAAGAAATCAAGGATACAGGATCCTGAGAAAATTCCTAAAAAGGCTCCTGCTCCACTAGCTGATGCTCAGATTATTCATTTCATCTCTGGTGGATCCGACATATGTGGCACTTCATTCTCAGCAGCTAAGAGGCATGCAAACAAGACAAAGATGGAGAATGGGGATAGACCTATTCGAACTTCCATCCTTACACAAGAAAAGTCATATCCTTTGATGAGGATGACTGTGTGGACATACGGGATCCTCATCACGATGGGTTAGTTATTACATTATTTATCTCTAACCATTTTGTTCGTAGAATTCTCATTGTTGGGGGAAGCTCGGTGAACATTATCCAGTTAGATGTCCTCAAAAGAATGAACATTCCTGAATCCGATATCGTCCCAAGATCATCTGTCCTTGTGGGATTCAGTGGAGAAACCAAGAATACATTGGGGGCATCAAACTTCCTATTTATATAGAGGGAGTAAATTATGTTCAAAAATTGTGTGTCATTGATTACTTATCTTGCTGTAATGTTATCCTTGGCAGGCCATGGATACATGATATGAAGGCAGTCCCCTCAACCTATCATCAATGTGTGAAGCTCCCTACTCCATGGGGGGTGGTGAAGATTGAAAGTGATCAGCAAGAAGCCAAGAATTGCTACACATCATCAATGAAGCCAACCTCAAAGCCTAGGAAGGCATAGCAACTAAAGTGCCCTCCAAGAGGTGTCCTGGAGGCAAGAGAACAAGATGTGAAGGATATTTCTGCTGAACCCAGAGGATCCTGAATCCCAGATTTTTATAGGATCTGGGATCCTTGACAGTTTTGAACAAGATTTAATATCCTTCTTGAAATGAAGAAAACTACCTTTTCTTGGAAACATGAAGACATGACAAGTATTTCTAAGGATGTAATTACTCATAAGCTTGGTATTGACAGGTCCTTCAAACCAATCCATCAGAAAAGGAGGAAGTTTGCACCTGAAAGAAATGCCATTATCCAGGAAGAGGTAGACAAATTGCTCAAGGCAGGTATGATTAGAGAAGTAAAGTATCCAAGATGGTTAGCCAATGTGGTAGTTGTTTAGAAAAAGAATGGAAAGTGGAGGGTATGCGTTGACTTTACTGATTTAAACAAAGCATGTCCCAAGGATCCTTTCCCTCTTTCCCACATTGACTCCATGGTGGATGCTACAGCGGGTCATGAGTTGTTAACTTTTATGGATGCTTCATCTGGATTCCAACAAATTCAGATGGAACCATCTGATCAAGAGGATACAACTTTTATGACCCCTACTGGTATCTAGGCCTGTAAACGAACCAAACATTCATGAACAGTTCATGAACTTGTTCGGCGGGAAGTTCGTTTAAGTTCGTTTATTTAACAAACAAATGAACATAAACAAAAAAAATTGTTCGTTTAATTAAATGAACGAACATGAACACACCTTGTGTTCGTTCATTTATGTTCGTGAACATTCTTTTATGTTCGTTCATTTATGTTCGTGAACGTTTGTTTATTTATGTTCGTTTGTGTTCGTTTAAATGTTAATAAATACATAAATAGTTATATTTATATAAATATTAGGTTTTCTAAATATTTATATAAATATAAATAATTAGTATATCTATGAACCCTTATTTAGATGTGTTTTTAGATGAAATGTAATATATTTAACTTGTTTCTTCAATCATGTTAATTTATGTTTATTCAAATATGTTCAATTAATTTTTTACGTTGGTTTGTGTTCATTTATGTTCGTGAACTGTTCGCTTAGGCTTTAAACGAACGAACATAAACGAACACGAACATGCCCGATTTCTTAATGAATGAACACGAACAAAAAAATGTGTTCGATTATATGTTCGTGTTCATGTTCGGTTAAAGTTAAATGAACGAACACGAACATGCCTATGTTCGTGTTCATTCGGTTCATTTACAGGCCTACTGGTATCTATAGTTATATTGCTATGCCCTTTGGACTAAGAAATGCAGGTGCTACATACCAAAGGCTAGTAAATATGATGTTTAAAGAACAGAATAGACACACAATAGAAGTCTATATAGATGACATGGTGGTTAAGCCCAAAAGTGCTGAGGATCACCTTAAGGATTTTGTTGGTGAATACGTCTGTCGACTTCATCTTGTATCGAGTCTTGTACTAGATTGTATAGATCAGGGCACATTATACGAGGAAACTGTCAAAAATAGGAGATAGGGTAATTTCGCACGAAATTACATGTAATTTCGCACGGAATTATATTTCGTGTGAAATGTGATTTCGTTTGTACTAGTTCATGCGAAATTAGCAGTCTATAAGTACCCTTAGTGTCTTGTCATTTGGTACGAAATTAAAAAGGTGTATTCTGGAGCCGAAGTGCTGCCGAAGTGTCGTTTCGCTGGAAAACTTTGTCAAATCAAACAGAAAGACATTTAAAGTGAATATCTAGCTGAATAGAACTCGATATGTCTGTTTCCGCCTTTCATATTGAGTAGAACGCTTTTGAACGACTCATTTTGGTCGGTAAAACGATCCTACATGTGGTATCAGAGCTCAGGAGGAGGAGTTCTACCGTATTCAGCTTGATTTTATCAGATTTTCTAAAAATTGAACAAAATTTCACACATTATATGCGAAATTGTGCTTTAACAAAGCCTTGAGAGAATTGGACCTAAAATCGAGCTAAAACCTGATCAATTTGACAAAAGTTTGACCGAAATGATGACATCAACATAATTTCACGTGGAATAGCATCATAATTTCGCACGGAATTACATTTTGAGATTAATTTCGTTTGAAATTGCACCTAATTTCGCACGGAATTATAATTTCGCTTGTGATATTCCATACGAAATTACAATTTCGTTTCAAAGTTGTGATTTCGTTTGAATTTGTTTGTAATTCCGTACGAAATTAAATTTCGTTTGGTCGGTTTAAACGAAATCCCTAATTTCGTTTAAAGATTCTAATTTCGTTTGTGTTGTTATTTCGCTTGAAGCTGTTGTGCAGGTTATTTCGTTTGTGGAGAGTATTTCGCTTGAGAAGTTATTTCGCTTGAAAGGTTTTCGTTTGAAGATTCTAATTTCGTTTGAAAGTGTCTGATTTTGAAAATTGTTACCGAAACATGGAAGAGGAATTCTACAACGCGTTTGCTACATCCCCGACTACTCCGGCTGCCATTGCTCAAAGCATGAACATGGAAAATAAAACCGGAACTTTGCAAAAACCTCCGAAACTCATGGGAATTGAGGAGTATTATGGTTGGAAAGACCGATTTGAAAATTGGGTTTAAGCTAATCATTTAAGTTCTTGGGAATGCATCGAGATGAAATATGTTAAACCGCGTACGGATTTGGGAGTTGTTAAAACAATTTCTGAACTAAATGACAAAGAACAGGATATGTACAAAGCTGAAAAGATGATGATCAGTTTGTTACAATAAGCCATAAAGGAGGACATCTTCATATTGCTTCAGCACGACAGTACTTCACGATCGATCTGGGATGCACTTAAAACTAAGTTTGAGGGTAGTGAGAAGATGATCAGGAGCAAGAAAGCATTGCTTAAGAAAGAGTTTGATTTGTTTTCAAGTTTACCGGGTGAATCGTCAAAGAAACTGATTGAAAGATACTGTCACTTAGTGCGATCTATGTCTTTGTTAGAAATTGTCAAAAACCAAGAAGAATGGATCGGCAAATTAGCTGATGCATTACCTCAGAAAGAGTGGGGTACATACTTGATGATTTTGAAGAATACTGGAGAATATGACAAGTTGACTATTTAACAGTTCATTGAAAAGATTGAGGGTCAAGATCTGGAACAACAAAAGATTGCTAGAATGAACAGCCCGAGTGGCCAACAAGATGTCAAAATGTATTACAAAGGAAGTGTTCAAGAGGTTGAAATGAGTCCGAAAGTTCAAATTGCTTTTAGTGCTGAAAATTCATCTAGTTCAGCAAATCAAAGTCCAAACAGCAGCAGTGGATTTTCATCATACCCGAGTGTAAATCCAAAGAGTTCAACTTCAAGTCATCAATTTCAAAGCTCAAACAGTAGTAATGGTCAAGTGTTGAATTGCAATATCGCATTGCATCTTCAGAATGGTCAAAATTTTTCTGAAGAGATTGCCAAAAGTCACATGTCGTTACTTGCTACAGTGTTGGAATCATATGAGGGATTGGTTGCAGGAAGGATCGGAAATCCTATGTTGACAAAAGAGGATTACGATCAGATCGATGCTGAAGAGATGGAACTAATGGACATCAAATGGTGTTTAGCTAGTGTTTTGAGGAGAGCTGAAAAGTTTAAGATGATTACAGGAAGAGATGATTTTAGGGATGCAAATGTTTCTACTTTGGGTTTTGATAAATCTAAAGTTACTTGTTTTCGATGCAGGGAGAAAGGTCATTTCAAGAGAGAATGTAAAAATCGAGAAGCAAGTGGAGCACAGAATCCATTTGGAAAAGATGATTACTATCGAAAAGCCATATATCAACAAGTTGCTGATCAACCGTACAAAAAAAGGAACCACAAACTGCTCATGCCAAAATGATCGAAGAAGCAAATAAGAAAGCTTATTTTGGTATCATTGATCAAGATGATGAAAAGATGACAGAAGGTTTCAGTTGGGACAAATACTTCCACTTGATTTAAAAGTGGTAGTTCTCACTGCACAAATCATCCAAGAGCCAGTGTTTGATCAATCATCATCTGATGACAGTGATGATGAAGAGGAGACTCAAATAAACATTGGAAAATCTATGTTATCTCCTGAAAGTTTTGAATTTTATTTTGCAGATAGATTGGAGAAGCTGAAGGAGAGACGGGCAGCTAAAGAACAGAGAAAGATGAAATGTGAAAATGTTGCTGAGACAAAGAAGAATGAACAAAGTGAAGAAATTAAAGTCATTGAGAAAGTGGTTGAAGTTGAGAAAGTTGTTGAAGTTGAAAAGATTGTAGATATTGAAAAGGTTGTGGAGGTGATCAAACCGTGTCTAAAGTGTTTGGAATCTTGTAAACAATGTGAAAAGAAAGATGAAAAGTTGAGTGAGCAAGATAAGATGAAAGAAAAATTATTGTTCGATCTCAACTACGTAAAAGAATCATATGATGTATTGAACAGAACAGTAACTGGTTTGCAAAAGACAAATTCTGGAATAGAAGATGCGTTGACAATGATGAATGTTGTAATGATGTCAAAGCAGAAAGCTATCAATTTTTACATTGAAGAAAGTGCAAAGTGGAAGCAAGAGTTGGAGACAGAAAAGATAGAGAATGAAAGAATTAGACGGTTGTTACAGAGTTATTCTAGTTCTGATTATCTGATTGATTGAATTTATCCAACTGTTGCAGGTCTTGAAGCCTTTCAAGATGAGAAGCCAAAAGAGAAGGATACTGGTAAGAAACAAAGTGCAAATTATAACAAGTGTCCGCCTCCGATCTGGGAAGGATATTCTCCCAGAAAACCGAATGAGGAGCAAGTCAAAAAGGCTGTCAATATAAAGTTAAAATCCGAAACAACTGATGATTTACCAGAAAACATTGACGTCATGTTCACATCGTCTGACACTGATCATGAGTCTGAGTTAATAAAAAAGGTGGTCAATCAGGTGTTGGATAAAGATGAGGAGTCAGAGTCAAAGTTCGAATCCAAGAGTTCGAGTTCATCGGTTGACAGTCAAAAGTCACCAGTTAAAAGGGTTTACAATAAAGAATTCCTGTTATCAAAATCTAATTTGAATGATGAACCAATCAAAGTGGCATATACTTTGAATGATTCAGACAATTTATATTCTGATGAGAAATTTCCAATAAGAGGTGTTAAACCAGAAATGATAAAAAAGGTTTTCAAACTAACAGAAATTAATATTTCTGAAATAAAAGATAAAAATCTTTCTGAAAAACCCAATCCTTACACCTCAAGAGTTCAACAACATTTAAACAAGAAAAAGGGTTACAGTTCTGGTTCAGGTTATCGTAAGAAACCAAACCATAACAGTAATTTCAAAAAGAAAGGACTTGGTTTTATTCCACCGAAAAATCATAAAAATGATAAAACTTATAAATCAAAAACTGTATTTGTTTCAGGAGCAAGTTCGCAGGAGGAAGAAAAGAGCTCATTCTGGAAGCAATCAAATAAAGAGTTCTTTGAAGAAAAACAAAAGTTTGAGAAGAATGGAGCTTATCAAAGAAAGGAAACAAGAACTTGTTACAGGTGTCAAGAAGTTGGTCATATTGCTTGGAATTGTCCTAAAGCGACCAATGTCAAACAGGAAGTTGTTTCTAAACTCAAAGAAAAAAATGTTGATAAAACCGAATCACCAACTGAAAGATTCAAAGTTTTTAAAAATTCAACATATGAAGTTGGTGAATGTTCAAAGAAGAGATTTTACAAAAGAATAGTTAATCTTGACAACCAAATGTGGGTTGTTAAGAAATCAGATGTGAAATCTGGCGATGAATCAGATTCCACAAAGTCAGAGGAGCCACAAGTTGAGGTAAAAGATGAGAAAACAGTTCCTCCAATGGATGATGAGAATTTTCCACCATTGAGGACTGAAAATTTCAAACAAAAAGTTGGCAAAATTGAAATCTCGAATCAATTATATTCTGAGAATAAAGAATTTGATGTCGAGAAAGCATTCAATGGGAAAGTAAAACACATTTTTGGGAAAATGGTCAATGGGAAGGCCAAAGGGTTGAAAGAATTTTATGAAGAAAAAAGAAATGTTCAAACCCCAAGTGAAGTTGAGAAGGTCACACCCAAAGCTGGTCAGACTTGGGTGTCTGTGTTCATTACTTAAAATCCTGACTTGCCGGAGCTCCCAAGTTGGTAATTGTGGAGCATGAATCGGCATCATTCTTAAAATTTGTACGTCTAAAATTGTTAAATTCTACAGGTAGTGGAATTGCTGGAATTTCCAGGTTGGTAAGTGTGGAATTGGAATCGGCATCTTTCTTACAAGTGATATTTCAGTTTGGAAGTGGTAGTTGTTCTCAATATTGTCATATGTCATTTTACATCTGGTAAAGTTAAATGTACAAGTGGTTAATCAAGGTCATTCATTTGAACTTGATTTAATCTTTATTCAAAGATTTTTGAATGGGGATAAACTCATGATTTGAAAATAGATCAAAATGATGAACCAAACCCCATTTTTACAAGTGGTAAAATCAACAAAATTTATTTTCCGGAAAAACCATTTTGATTAAAACAAACTTAAGTGTTTTGAAATCTTAATGGGAAAATAGTTTGTTGTAAGGGGGAGTTCTGATTGTTTATGCCAAGTGGATAGCGATTTGAAGCAATTCACAACAGTTGTCATTTTATGTGTATAGTTTGTTTTCAAAGTTTCTTTAAATGTTTTTGAATTTTAGGGGGGAGTAAGACATTTCAGAAAATCCAAAAACATTAGAAAATTTGAAAAATCCAAAAATATGATAAAATCAAAAATGAGTTTTGTTGTGAAAAAGAGGAAATGATAGTACATCAGTGGACTATCACAACATGCTAAAGAATTGGAAAGTTTAAAGGTGATAAATGGTCTCTCTGATGATGTGCCAGTAGGTTTTTGCACATTTAGTAGATTGTGTTAGAGATATAAACCTAAATTTCAAACTTACTTATCTCGTGGGGAACATCTCTCGGATATATGGGTAACCCCCGAAATCTTGTTTGAAAGGTCCTTCTTTCTGAGATACTAGGTCTTTATGCTTAGTGATATCTGGGGTTTTATCCCAGGACTTCTGATTTTGCGGAAGCAATGGCCTAGTCCCCGGAGAATACTTTACGCTTGCTTGAAATATAGCCCACCCTCAGCATAAAAAATGATGAAACATTGCAAAATGCTAATCATGTGCTGTTGAAGAAAAGATTCTCTAAAGGGAACCCACCAAAAGTCGAAGCCATCATCTCTCTGGTTTTGTGGAAGCAATAGCCTGAGCTCTCACGACCCTCGCATTTAACCCTTTATAGATATCATCTAGGTATACTCACCTGTAAGACTGAATATTGGGATCTGGATACGGGAGTATATTATGAGGTGGGACACGCGTATAAGTTTAAGTCTCTAAAACATTAACCCGTATTTCGAAACAGTTGAACTTTGTGTGAAAATTTAAGTGGATCAGTATACTGACAATCTAAGTGAATCGTTTAACTTAAAATGTTTAAAGCTTAACGCTGTTGGTGATTTGTCTTAGAAACTGATATGATCCTCTTACACAAACTCGCAAAAATATTGTCTGTATATATTTCTTTACTGCATTTCATTTTATATCATAATCCAAAAAGATTTTTAGTGTGTTTTAGCATAAATTTTGAAAAATCCAAAAAGATTTTCGACAATTGAGGTTGAAGAGCTGATTTTCAAAATTCCAAGTGCTGAACATGAGGAACATTTCGTGAGGGGGAGTCTGTTTATAATGAATAAAAATTAATGTTTTGCCTTCAAGTGGTTCATCAGATATTAACATTGTAAAATCATTCATTGATTGATTAATTACTGCAAATGAATTATAAATTTGTAAAATGTTAAATTTGTGAAATTTATTGAAAGGTAGAGAATGTGCACGATAGCCAGGTTCCAGATTCTGATTCTGAGTGTTAGAGAGCCAGGTTGCAATTCTGAATCTGTGAAGGCTGCATATCATGAAAAAGATTGAAGAAGAGAATCAGCATCCGAGAGGAGGTTATATGTTGGTGCTGATGAAAAGAGAAGAGAGAAGACTGAGAAAGTTTTACATTGTCAGATACTTCAGGAAGACTAAAAGACTGATAAAGACTGAAGACGTTGAAGACTCGACACTGAAGACTCGTCAACATCCGAGGGGGAGTCTGTTGGTGCATACGTCCGTCGACTTCATCTTGTATCGAGTCTTGTACTAGATTGTATAGATCAGGGCACGTTATACGAGGAAACTGTCAAAAATAGGAGATAGGGTAATTTCGCACCAAATTATAGAAGTATAATTTCGCATGAAATCATCATGTAATTTCACACGAAATTACATGTAATTTCGCACGGAATTATATTTCGTGTGAAATGTGATTTCGTTTGTACTAGTTCATGCGAAATTAGCAGTCTATAAATACCCTTAGTGTCTTGTCATTTGGTACGAAATTAAAAAGGTGTATTCCGGAGCCGAAGTGCTGCCGAAGTGTCGTTTTGCTGTAAAACTTTGTCAAATCAATCAGAAAGACATTTAAAGTGAATATCTAGCCGAATAGAACTCGATATGTTTGTTTCCGCCTTTCATATTGAGTAGAATGCTTCTGAACGACTCATTTTGGTCAGTAAAACGATCCTACAGATTTGGAAGAAGCATTTGATATCCTTGATAGATACAACCTGAAATGAATCCTTCCAAATGCCACTTTGGTGTAAAAGCTGGTAAATTCTTAGGTTACATGGTGACAAAGAGGGGGATAGAGGCAAGTCCAGAACAAATCAAGGCCATTGTGAACATCAAGTCTCCTGCCAATGCTAAGGATGTGCAAAGGTTGACAGGAAGAATTGCAGCCTTAAACAGATTCATCTCAAAGTCATCAGAGAAATGCAAAGAGTTCTATGATATCTTGAGAAAGAATAAAAAGTTTGAAAGGACTGAAAAACATGAGAATGCCCTCAACGCCCTCAAGGATTACTTATCCTCAGTTCCAGCTTTAATGAAACCAGAGAATGGGGAAACATTATCCTTATACCTAGTTGTTTCTACTATGGTAGTAAGTGCAGCCCTTGTTAAGGATCACGAAGGTTCTCAACATCCAGTATACTATGTAAGTAAAAGTCTACTTGATGTTGAGTCCAAGTATTCTCATTTAGAGAAACTTATTCTTGCTTTAATCATGGCATCTACTAAATTACGTCATTATTTTGAGACTAACCAATTATTGTGAAAACTAACTTTCCTATCAAGAATGTACTCAGGAAACCTGAAATGTCAGGGAGGATGGCAAAATGGGCAGTCAAGCTTAGTGCATATGACATTAAATATGTACCAAGAACTGCCATTAAATACCAAGCCTTAGTTGACTTTGTGGCTGATTTCAGAAGTGATCTACAAAGGGAAGCTGAATTGGAAGTTCAACAACTTGAAGAGACTAAGGATCCTTGGATACTCTTCACAGATGGAGCTTAAAATGTCAAGGGAACCGGACTAGGCATACTACTAAAATCACCACAGGGGGACATTATACCCCAATCAATTGCTTGTAAGTTCCAAACCACTAATAATGAGGCAGAATATGAAGCCTTAATAGCAGGTTTGCAAATTGCCAAGTATATGAGGATCAGGTATCTTGAGGTACATGTAGATTCTTTATTAATTACTAACCATGATAATGGTTCTTATACTGTCAAAGGTGAAAGGCTAATCAAATATCTTGAGATAGTCAAGAAATTGGCAGACTCTTTTGCTTCTTTTAGTTTAACACAGGTACCCAGGGAAGAAAATGCAAAAGGTGATGCCTTAGGTAACCTTAGATCATCTTTGAAGATTCCAGAGGATGATAAGATACCCATTATCCACATCTTAACCACTGCTATTGAGGATAGCATTGCCATGGAGATAGTGGAGGATTCTATAATTGTACCTAGTGATGGTTCACAATAAAATTCAGGATCCTGGATCCTTCCAATCCTGAGATATATACAACATGAAGAGATTCCTGCTGGAGAAAATCCTAGAGCTTTCAAAATCAAGGTATCTCAATTTACATTATTAAATAACATCTTATATAAATGGTCTCTTGCAGGTCCATATCTAAGGTGCATCGAGGATCCAGAAATTCAAGAAGTTCTGAAGGATTTTCATGAAGGAGATTGTGGGAACCACACTGGGGCAGAGCACTATTTTCAAGGATCCTTAGAACAAGATATTATTGGCCCACAATGAAGAGGGATGCTGTGGAGTATGCAAAGAAATGTGATGCTTGCCAAAGACATAGCAATATCCTTCATCAACCAGCGGAGCTTCGCATCCTATATCCTCTTTCTGGCCATTCATGAGATGGAGAATGGACATAGTTGGCAAACTTCCTAAGGCACCAGGAGGAAAAGTATTTATGTTGGCCGTGACTAATTACTTCTCCAAGTGGATAGAAGTTGAAGCCTTTGCACAAGTTAGGGAGAAAGAAGTTACATCCTTTATCAAAAGAAACATCATTACTAGATTTGGCATACCTTCTGAAATTGTTTGTGATAATGGATCCCAATTCATTGGGACTCGAACTACTAACTTTTGTGAAAGCTGGGGGATTAGGATGATAACATCAACACCAGTCCACCCACAAACTAATGGCCAAGCAGAATCATCCAACAAGATCATCATCAACAAACTGAAGAAGAAGGTTGGGTCCAAGAAAGGAAAATGGGCAGAAGAGCTACCTTATGTGTTATGGGCTGATAGAACAACTCCCAAGAATGCTACTGGTCAAAATCCATTTTCTTTTGTCTTTGGAGCTGAATCTGTGATCCCTACAGAGATGGTAGTCCCTACTGCAAGAACAAGCGTCCATGATCCTGAAGGAAATGCTGAAAACTTGGTTCGAGATTTGGATACCATAGAGGAACTCAGGGATTTAGCAAGGATAAGATTGGCTAGCCATCAACAAAGAATGGCTGGAGCCTACAACAAGAATGTCAGGATCAGAAAGTTCGAAGTTGGTCACATGGTGTTGAGGAAGGCATTTCAAAATACCACGAATCCTGCTGATGGGAAGCTAGCACCAAAATGGGAAGGCCCCTATCTAATTGAAGCTAAGGCAGGAAAGGGGGCATATCGTTTGCTAATAATGGATGGTGATCTCTTACCAAGGGCTTGAAATGCTATTCATCTAAAAAGGTACTTCATGTAGCAAGGATCCATGATCCTTAGACATCTTGATATTTAATTCATGGTAAGGATCCTTAGAGGATATATGATCCTCGTTCTGGTAATGATTTACTTATTATTTACCAAGTTCTTAAATTCATTTGATTATAAGGAGAGAGTATTAGAATCTTTTATCCTTTTCATCAAGTTTTAAGTTTTGTAGAATTAGATGCATTTCTGACAAAGAATCGAGTGGTTGGCCAACTCTCCAACATTTTTGGGTTTATCCCCAGTTTATGGGCTTGTCCCTAGTCTAAGGTATCTACTACCTTCTACGAATCAGGTTTCAACACCTTCGCCAGTTGCGCACGATTATCCTGGTATAGTTCAAGGCAATGGGACCAGTACCCGCTTTAGGGGCTGACAATTTCATCGTTTTTGGCTATATTTAGGATCCTAAGTATAATGGTAGACGTACCGTACATTCGTTCCTAAGGTTTCTAACATTTTCACATTAGCTAAGGTTTTGTCATTTTCATGTCACTCAAGTTTGGATAGTCGCTAGTTTGGGCCATACTCTAGTTTACACAAGAATACTTGGGCTTGTCCCCAGCTTATTGGGCTTGTCCCCAGCTTATTAGGCTTGTCCCGAGATTGTTGGGCTTGTCCCTAGTTACTAATGCTTTCTTTCTATGATGATTGGCTTAGTCCCAAGTGGTGTGTTATTACAGGTTTCCAAACTTGAACAGTTAAGGATCCAGGATCCTAACTTTGTACTGGTCCTTATATTTTGTTAACATAGTTGTAAGTGTTAAGGATATAGAATCCTAACTTGGATTCTTTGGTATGATCCTTATTTTCCTTTACTTTAATTTTGATTCATTAATATTACCCTTATTCTTTGACAACAGAATATGTGATCCTTGATCATATAATTTTTAATCTTTTGACATAAACTTATATTTTGCATACATTTGATACTTTTTCTAACAACTTTAAAGTTGGTCAAAAGTTAAAGTTTTATTTATTTATCAGATTAACCTTTTTAAAGGTTGTCAAAATTGCCAACCCAAGCTTCTACCAGTAAAACGTGGCCCGTCCACTTGGGTTGGCAAAGGGTGTCCATACTAACGAGGTTCTAAGTTATGCAGGAAATTAAAAGGCGAGGGGCATCAAAGGCTTCATCCTCCACAAACAGAAGGACCCATCCACCTTTGTTACCCCCTATTGTCCAAAGGATCAGTGATCCTTAACCCTAGAAACTATTGTTCAAAGTTATTACAGACCAATTGTTCAGGATAAAAACACCACAACCAAAAAAACTACTAAATCATAAAAAATGGGCTACGGCCACGTCTAGAAATTTCCATCATCGCCCATTTGTGCAGCTCACACCTTGGTTGATTCCAATGCCTTCTCTTCACCACCTTCACCGCTGCCACCAACCGCTGCTGTTTCCTTAGGATCCTTAACTCCACTGCCTCCATCTTCAAGGGCCAGCACCTCATCAGGCTCCTCATTGTCTCTAAGCTCTGCCAGCCTCTTTGTCCAAGCCTCCGCATCCCACTCGGACCTATCGAAGGAAGGATCAGTAGCTTCCTTAGCCATTTAAAGCTTGATCTTCAACATCACAATGGCAGCAGAGTGTTTGGCTCCGTCAATGAACTCCAACCTCTCCTTATTGGCAGTGATTTCAGCAAGGAGCAGTTCCTTTTACAACGCCTTGATCTCCTTTTCAACTTGGGAGATCTTTTTGTCCTTGGCAACTGCTATTGCTTGGAGGTCGAGGTTTTTCTGTTCAGCTTCAGCCACCTGTTGGTCTAGGAGCATTAGGACCTCAGCAAAATTATGCACAGAAAGCGTTCAACTTTCAGGATCCTTTATCCTTGGAAAAAGTACAAGTTACAGGATATAAGATCCTTACCTCAAAGACGTATTAATGGAGTTGACGTTACATAAGAGGGAGACCTTCAGAGGGTTCAGTGGGCTTCTTCATTTTGGTTCCTTTACCCCTGGTGTTCATACCCTTAACCTCCGGGATGCTTTGACTTGCAGCCAACTCTTTCTTGATAGACCTTGGAGATACGATATCCTGGAGATCACCAACACTGAATCTGGAAGCAGATTTTGATGATTTAGCAGCACCTACAAGTACAACACACAGATAAGTATTCATATCCTATTTTTATTAAACATTTACATACATACATATGTGGATACTTACTTGACATGGTGTAGGAATTGGAGGAATATTCTTGAGAATCGTTTGCTTTGGGTTGATATGTTCTTACAGCAGGATCAAGCTTCCAGAATGCAGTAATTCTCTCTTTAATAACAGGAGAACCTTGAATATGAGAAAGGGAAATAGATACATAGACAAAAAAGAAAGGATTAGTTATCCTCAACAGAAAAGAGAAGTCTTACCATGGTCCTGGCCTAAGGATCCTATATCCTACCCTGAGTGTTCCACTTCTTGGGAAGACGACTCCCGTTTGGAATGGAATCTCTTCTCACAAAGAAGAACTGGTTTCTCTAGTTGGTGTCATTCTTATTGGGCTTAAGGATTGGATGAGGTTGCTGGGGCTTGGATTTGAAAAGGAAGCGGTGAGAACCATGGCTGACTAAATTATACAAGTAGCTCAACTTAGACAAACCTATATCTATTCCCTCATGTTCTATGATGTGCTCAAGTGTGTATAGAGCTCTCCATACCGTTGGCATGGCCTGAATATAGCACAGACCATTCAATGTGAAGAAACTTTGTGTGAGAGTTGGGAAAGGATATGTGAAGCCTATCTGGAATGGGGCTGAAGGAAAGGTGATCCAGGTCTTTGATAGACAGTCACTCTTCATCGAAGAGTCAAAGGGTCTAAAGATGGTACCGTCAGGGAAACAATGGCGTAACTGATCAACTTCAGGATCAGTGAAGCGGCAAAGTCCCATGGAGGGGTTTTTAGTGAGACCCTGACTCTTCGGAGGGCTATCTTGTTTAGGATCCTTGGCAGGAGATGATCGGGTGTTTATCTTAGCCATGGATTCTTAAAGAACAAGGGATCAGAAAAAAGAAAATTAGAGAGAATAAGGAAGGAGATACCTGTGGTGATCTTCGAATGAGGATTTAAAGGGGAAGTATCTTGAATTTAAATACAAAAAAAAAGTGCCTCAATCCTTATCCAATTTATAATGATTGTTTGTTGCAGGCATGACTAACACTGACGTAAGCCTGTAACGGCTCTATCCGTATCTAACGGCTAGTCCGCATTTGGCTGAAACATGACTATCTGATTGAACTTCAACTAGTCATGTTTGGGGGCAATTGTTAGGGATAAAATTTTATGGATTATGGATCACGGATCCTCAGTATAGCTTGGGTCAAGGATCCTCAATTCAGTCTAGATCGAGGATCCTCAGGAAATGATACATGAAGGCTAAGGATCCAGTATCCTCTTTATTATTCTAAAACTAACAATTGTTTCCATTATCCTTTAGCTTGTTTTGCAGGTATATTTCAAAGGAGACTTGTTCCAACCGAGATTCCAGGAGAATATGCTTCTTATTATGGCACGTGCATAGAGTTCATGACCATTATAGTAACTGTGGATGCCAAGCACAGATTTCGGATAGTTAGTTACCTAGATAATTTTCTATTTTTTTAAGGGGATAACAAGTTATTATTAGAAATATAGTTACACATATTGACATACATTTGAACTCTCTGAAACCTCTTGGCGATTACACACACAAACACACTAGAAATCATTGTATCAAGCTTGTTATCATCCAAAGTTGTAATCTTTATTGTTCAATATAGTTGATAGTGATAGTTTTCACTATCCGAGGTTTTTTTATGCCGGAGATCATTCATTAATCAAGGGCTTTTTCCTCGTACAAATCCTTGTGTTCATCACCTATTTAATTCGATTATTGTTCATACATTTGTTCATTCAATCAAGCATCCTACCACACAAAATCCAGATTTGGTTACATTATCCTTGTGTGTTTTTTGTCCAAAACAGACACGTCATCACACCGTCCCCGTTAACTTTAAAACTTTTACTCAGAAAATATTACAAAACTTCAACTACAGACCATTCGACCGAATGGCCATCCGTCCGGATGACCATCTGACCGAATGACCAGACTCTTATTTAAAGCGTTTAAACAATGCGAGTTTTTAACTTAACTTCGAAATTCTAACAATTCACGAACAACCAAATCCTATTTGAATGGCCATCCGTTCGAATGGCCATTGATGTGTGCAGTGTGTTATATAATTTTAGTTATATTTTAAGCCCTTTTTAACACTTTCGTCAAGTTTTAAATTTATAAAACACGATATTCTACTAACACTAAACACACATATGGACAAGTGCACTCATCGTGAGCGTAGTATAGCGTTGGTAAGATACCGAGGTCGTCCAAGTACACAAGAGCTTTTAGTACAGGTTTATCCTCAACGTCTAATCAAATCAAAAGTTTAGAAAAAGTTTTAAACATGAAAATAAAAACTAAAAATGCTGAAAAATAAAAATAAAGTAAAAACAGATAGACAAGATGAATCACTAGGATCCGACTCGCCTTTAGTGTATCCTTTGATGTTTTCCGCACTTTTACACTTTTTAAGAGATTATCTTAGTTATAGTAGTAGGCCCCTCTTTTGAAGGTGACGTTACCCTCAACCTAGTAGTTTGAGTCAGCAAGGATACAATCCTAAAGGGTTGGATTATTGGAAGATAATTAATTAAGTTATTAATGCGTAATGTGGTAGGCCCCTCTTTTGAAGGTGACGTTACCCTCGGATAAGTGGTTTGAGTCAGCAGGGATACAATCCCAAGTAGCCGGGTTAATGTCTTAATAGTAGTTCACATATGAGGGGATCAAGCCATTTGCACCCCGCCATCCAATACCAGTGGGTATTGAAGGAGGTCCTAGTAAGCTTGACCCAGGTCCTTGCAGGATCTATACACTGAACAAGACAAGAACCTTACCAAACCATTCCCTTAACCCCCGACCAGGTAGCCAACATATCTCTATATAGACCTTAGAGATATGAATGGTGTAATTCTTTTATTTTATATAGACAGTAAAATAATGCCAAGACACCACAGACAATTGATAAGGAAGTTTCACCTTCAACATAAGAAACTAGTTATTAAAGTTATCAATATAAAACCAAATAAAAAGTGCTAAACGATTAAAAAACAAAAGTATTACACTAAATGCTTGTCTTCACCAAGTGATGTAAGAGACTTAGAAAAACATGGCCTTTGATTGTCAAGAACTCTTACTATCAATCTTGGATCCCGAGACTACTACACACACTCTATGATGGATGATGGATGATGGATGATGGTGGCGGATGTGGGTGTTGTTATGGTGGTGGAGTGTGGGTGAAGTGGGAGAGAGGTGATTTGTCAAGGGATGTTTTTGAAGTGAACCAAGCACCTCTATTTATAGCACGCACAGAAGCCCGGACACGGCCCCGTGTCCACTAGGCACGGCCCCGTGTCCATCCACTTTCTATTTCTTCATTTAATGCAGTTTGTCTGTATTAGTTGACCGCCCCCGTGTCCGCTGGGCACGTCCCCGTGTGTAGAATTGTATCTGTACTATCAAGATTTGCTTGGATTCTGCGAATCTTAGCGTTGACCACGGCCGTATGGAGTTGGGCACGCCCCCGTGTTGGGAAATAGAAGCTTCTACAACTTTTTCTTTTCTGCAGACACGGGGCGTGTTCAGCCTTCTGATGTCTTGTTTTTGCTTGTGAAGATGTTGTCGAGGGGTCGGGCATGCCACGTTTATTCCTTTTCTTGTATTTATGTTAGATTTAGCTGTATTTTTGCTTCTTTTGTTCATTTGCGCTCATTTAATTCTGAAAATACAAAAGGAAGACAAAAGCACACTTTTTCCAACATTAGTACTAAAAAGGGTTAGTTTTATGCCTCATTTGATGTAATTTATATGTTGCATTTTACACACATCAAATACCCCCACACTTGAATCTTTGCTTGTCCTCAAGCAAAACTCTTTATAATGTGGCTTACACACCCAAATGGAATGGGTATGAGGGAAGTTTTGGGCTTGTCTTGAGTGTCGGGATTCCAAGAACTTTATTAGGTTTTATTTTTATGTTATTTACAATCCTATTCGTTATGATTTATTTAGAACGTTTCAAAAGAGAAATTACTTATTTGGGCATAACATGCCTTTTTAAAATTTCATTTATATACAAGTTCACATACCTCACGGAAGATCACTCAACACTCGGCCGAAGATGTATTTTTGTGAAACACTCGAGGCCGGCATGGAACTTATTTCTACCATATGCTTGCCAAGCAATCAATCCTCATCCTTTTTAACTATAAACCTTTGTAAATATCAAGAGGACTTTGGGGAAGGTTTAGGCTTGGGTTAAAGGTAGGTGGTTTTGGGTTAGTGGTTAGAAGAAACTGGCAAAAGGCGTAAAAAGCGTCGGTTTCCGTAAAACTTTTTGTTTTTTGTGACTTTTTATTCAAACGAAGCATTTTTCGAACAAAGTTTTTTTGAGAAACTTGTTTGTTTATTGCTAGACTTAATCATTTTTTTTAAGGAATGTCACATGAAGACCGAGCTTTTTACTAAAATAAAGGGTTTAAAATAAAAAAAAAACAGATTTTTGGTGGGTAAAGGATGTTTGTTTTGTGGGTTTAGAAATAAAAAGGTTTAGGCTCAAAGGGTTAAATAGGGGGATTTTGGGTAGGTGTAAAAAAAATAATGGTGTTGAAAGAAAAAGGGTTAGTCCTAATGCCTCCATCATTTACTTACTTGGGTTTATGTTGGTAAGGACCGGGAATGCATTGTCATGGCAAGTTCTAGAGTCGTAAGAAACCAAGCGGCTATTCACACAAGAAACGAAAGATGAGCATTTAGCTTAAAGATGTGTATTTATATGCTCAATTAAAGGCTCAAAACTCACTTTTTGTGGAAATGGGTTTTTAATGTGATCAAGTATATATAATCAAAATTTTAACTAGATTTGTCATGTCGTTTCATAATTTTCTTATGTTGGTTCTTTTTATCACGACGCTATGGATTGTAAATTCGTAAAAATATAAACTTTTTAGAACTTTTTATTCCCAATTTAAACCAAGACAAGTAAAAAAATGAAAAGTTTTTGAAAAAAATTGGGGTGTTTAGCGGTTCCAATAGAGTTTTGTATAAAGCTTGTAATTAGGACTTACAAAATTCAAGGTTTTAGCATCCCCCCCCCCCCACATTTAAATTACACATTGTCCTCAATGTGTCCCAAAAATAAGTTTTTAGTTTGATTGAATGTGTAAAAAGGTGTGTTAAAACAAAAATTTATGTTACTTGGCATCCGGACACGGGCCGTGGTGTCCGGGCACGGCCCCGTGTTCATATTGCCAGTAACAGAAAGTAATTGAAGGCTGGGCACGGGGGCGTGTTCCGCGAACACGCCCCGTGTTCAGTTACCTGAACTGGGCGTTTTTCTGTAGATCCTTGAGCACGGGGCCGTGTTCGCTGAGCACGGCCCGTGCTGAACTTTCTGTAATGAAGAAAAATTGCCGGGGGGCTCTGTTTCTGTGCATGGGGTGTTGGTTCAAGCTTCCCTTAGTGTCCTTCACCATCTCGAGTGTATTTTATCCATTACAACATCATCCAAACACCAAATAATTTTGAGAACCATCATTCATTAAAGAGAGAGTTACATAAGATCCTAGAAAAATGAAGAAAAATAGAAAGCTAAAAAGAAAGTTCATGCGATAGATAGGTTAAGTGATACATGAAATCATCCTAACGAGTTCTACCCTTATTATAGGAATATCAATACCCTGAAAATAGCTTCCCAGTATTTCATAGGTATTGTAGAACTTGGAGCCGAGAGGTGTCCTCTAGATGTCGTTCACTCCTCTATCTCTTTCGGGAGGAAGAAGGCGGACTCATTTTCCTCAACATCTTGTGGGGGAGGAGGGCCGGCAACCAGGACCCCATGTAGTATGTCTTGAGGGGGGGGGGGCCCGCATGCATGGGGTACCACTCGGCCGGTATGATAACTTCTGGTACCACATTCCATGCCCTTTGGGTAACGATTGGTACCAAAGGAGGAGAAGCGAGAATATTCAACCTTTGGTGCAAAAGGTTGACCTCTCTAAGTCATCCTTCTAGCCCCACCGATAAATGATTGATACGGTCGACCAGAGCTTCCTCAACCCCCGTCATTTCATCTATGGCCACTCTTAAGGCATAGACATAGTTGACGAGGGAGTCTTCTACCGATGACCTTCTCCCTTGTTGGTTGTTTCTGGAGTGTGATGATGATGTTCCACTATTTCTGCTCGACATTCTAAGAAAACAACCGAAAAGAATTCATTTTAGTGAAACAGTACCTCGAACACGGCCTCGTGCTCACTGAGCACGGCCCCGTGTTCACCTCTCTGCAGATTTTTGGAATAAGGAATCTTGGAGCTTTAAATTATTTTTCTGATTTTTGAAGCATTTTTAAGCAGAAATAACTTAAAACAGCGTTGTAAAATGTATTTTTAACAAGATTCCTTGAATAAAAATCTAACAAATATCACAATAAAGCTTGGATCTATGGTGATTTCAAGCTCTAATGGAGGTGTTGAGGAAAAAAATGAAGTAGAAGGCAATGGACGAAAGTGGAAAAGACAAGATGGTTGTTGAGAACCTTCTTTAGAATATACCAAGTATGGTATGTGTGAAGATCCCACCAAATCTTTGTCTTTGGAATGGTCCAAATATGCAGGAATCTTGCTGCATTTATAGAAAACAACAGCACGCTGGACACGGCCCCGTGTCGGCTGGACACGGCCCCGTGTGCAGACAAGACTCTGACACTTTTTGTCCGTATTCTGACCAAAATTCAGACGAGAATGTTTTGGTGGACACGGGGGCGTGCTGATTTGGACACGGCCCCGTGTCTAGAAGCTGTTTTTGAAGTTTTGTCTATTTTTAAGGAATTTATCCGGATCGGGTGGTTCCTTACTGGACGGAACAACACCGAAGTTCCTGAGATATCTTAGTTGCCCTAGTTTTAGACGAGAACGCAAGAGGTTATCGGAAAGGGTGATTCCTATGCTAAATGTAGGTGGACAAGTCCAACCCTTATCCGGGCTCTCGTTAAAGAAGGTGTATGTCGAATCGCTCAGGTCTATGTATGCATCAACGGAAGTCGATGGGGATTCCTTCACGGCACAATTGACACAGGGACGACTATCACTCAAGTCTTCACAAGAGTTAGAGGTGATTTCAGGAGCGGCGATGTTGTTTTTATCCGAATGCGATCTCAATAATTCTTCTTGGGTGTTGTCTTGAGATGAATTAGTTATGTCCATCTCAAGCTCTTTTATCCAGTTAAGAATTAGATCTTCTATTTGAAAGAATTCTTTAAGAATCATTTCATTTAGAATAGATGATTGAGAGCATTATAGGGAGAGATAGGGATTATTTTTACTCTCGCCCCTCTTAAGGCTACAGGAAAATGATGGGTCTATATAGTGGGGAGTATAATTTAAAAAATAACATTTTAAATCTTCATGATTTCCGCCACATATTTGACACCACGTACCATAAGAGGAGCGGTAGTAAAAAAAATCAGTATCACTCATGTTTGTGTCAGAAATTACCAACCGTCGGGATCTTACGGTTCTGTTTTTAGTATCTGAAACTTGGGCACAGGGCGTGTTGATTGGGCACAGCCCCGTGTTCAGCTACTGTCTGACTTAAAACAGGATTGCTAGTACCAAAGATTGGGCACGGGGCGTGTTTAGCGGGCACGGCCCGTGCTGAGCTCTGCAGAAGCTGAAAAATCTAGAAAAATCCTAAAAAAAAAACAGAAAAATAAAAAAAACGATTAGGCCGTTAATTCCTAACTTTCTGAAAAATCCTTGTGTCCCAGGCAGCGGCGCAAAAAACTTGATGTGTGCGGTGTGTTATATAATTTTAGTTATATTTTAAGCCCTTTTTAACACTTTAGTTAAGTTTTAAATTTATAAAACACAATATTCTACTAACACTAAACACACATATGGGCAAGTGCACCCATCGTGATCGTAGTATAGCGTTGAAAGATACCGAGGTCGTCCAAGGACACAAGATCTTTAGTACCGGTTAATCCTCAACGTCTAATCAAATCAAAAGTTT
>JARYGA010020149.1:0-39403 GCA_030545235.1 Helianthus tuberosus | reverse complement strand
CCCATTCATAAGTAATGAAATACTTACTGGGAAGTATTTATTGAAGGAATACTTAATCCAGACTCATTTTGCAGTAATGCTATAAGAGTATTAGCCATATTTGTACAAATATTTTACCAATCTCACATTACATATGATATGGACTATCCTGTTTTCTTAATGTATTTTAACAGAGTTGATTTGTTCCTTTTTAGAAACTCAACCTGTTTTCAACACATAAGTTCTTATGACTAAAGTTTTAATTTCCCTCTTTTTACGTTAGCAAAAACACTAATGTTTTATGAACATAGGCTTTTGTTAATCTAAGGTTCATACTTTAGCATCTAAAATATTGACATCACAAGTTTCATAACAACAGTTGAAATCAATTTTGATGATAAGAAATAATCCCATAGTTTAACAGATATGTTTTCAGATCTAAAAACCATGAGTGTCTTGTGCATGATATCACTTGTTGTGTGAGATTTGTGTGTCATATGACATCTTGGTTGTTTTACAGAGTTTTTGAACAACAACTTTAAGCGTTATCACTCATTACTCTGTTTTTCAACTAAATACAACCAACCTTAGTATCAGTGAATTTTGAGCCGAACTGTTATATCAAATTGATTGTTAGATCGAATTTGACTGTCCAAGCTCTGATACCAATTGTTAGGATCAGAGGCTCTCATGATTGTGTTAGTTTGTATGATTTGAACTATGAATGAATATGAAACAATGTAAAGTGCAGCGGAAATGAATAACAAACTTTGTAAACACAATCAAAGGAGAATATAGTTAGATAAACACTTGCTTTTCATAGAGTCGAAAGATTACAATACAAAGCAAATGATTACAATGCAAGCTTAAAGACTAAACTCCCCCTCAGCCTGATACCCCATGGTTGGTTGTGCAAGATGAAAGGATTGAATTGAGGAGAAGAACTCACTCAAAACGATCGAATGTAACAATACAGAGTACTATTCCATTTATAGACAATCCAAACCACTGAGACATCTCAGCTGACGTCACCATGAAAGCGACGTCTAACAGCCTAACAACCTGTATCTACTGTTCTTATACAAACACTGCTAAGCCTAACCACTGACTATACATAAAACAGATGACATACTAAACTACTGCTTCCTCTTCACATCAGTGCTTTCCTCAAGGTTGATCTGTCCTTGATTGGGCAGTGCTTTGTCATCAGTAGGCTGTACCAGCAGTGCTTAGTTCCCAGCAGTTTTCTGGGCTTCATCAGTAGTTTAAAGGAGCAGCAGCAGTTGTATACGGACAGTGGATAAAGGTCCATCAGATGTTATAATCTCTTTCAAGGGGAAAGTCTAGTGTAAACAACTGCTTATTGTGAATCCATTGTTGTGAACCGGTTTTGGCTTTCATTATCTGTTCCTCTGGTAGGGTTCAATCCCAACAACTAGAGGAATTACACTACCCATGATTTGGAACTTAGAGCAGTAGTCTTTACACTAAAAATATGGAGCCATTACTTGTACGATACCAAATGCACGATTTACACCGATCACAAGAGTCTCCAGCACATACTGCATCAAAAGGAGTTGACTGTTACTGTTTATTTGTTGTGCATGTAAAAAAACTTGTATACTTGAATTACATGGATTGTGTTATACTTGGACTGTGACTATTACTGTTTATTTGTTGTATGGCTAATTTGACCGCACACTCTGTTTTATAACACATACATATGCTATACTTGGACTGTGACTGTTACTGTTTATTTTGTTGTGCATGTAACAAACTTGTGTACTTGAATTACTTGGTAATTATGTGAAAATGTGCAAATACGTGGATTGACTGTAAACGAAACTAACTAGACTTGGTAACCATAACAGGATGTGGTTGACCAACTATTAAAAACAAGTAAACTATCTGCAGAGCAAAACAAGGTGTGTTCACACACTTTAATAAAAGCATGTGTTCCCGGTGGTTGGGAAACGAAACAAACGACACTTTCCCAGGTTTGGGATTGCTTACTATTCCTGGGTTGGAATACGATTAATTACTATTATAAATATTAATTCAAACTCCCCATTATCAGTAAACCCAATATTATATTCAAATTCAAAGTTTTTTAGTTTTTGATTTAACCATTATATTTTAAATAATATACGAGTTTAACTTATTCAGTTTCGATAACTCAAGTTTATTATCTTTTTTTTAACTGAATACGCAACCGTATTTAATAGTTTTTTTATTGATATTACTGTATAAACTTTGTTGAAAATAGAGTTTTATACAAGACAGTACATGACGGACTGAACTAATACTGACACCGGCACCGGTATCGGTACTGTTTGTTATTATCAGAACCAATCCGATATACGTTTGTATGATTTTTTATCGACGTCGGTACCTGTATTGTTATTATCGAAACTGGTACCGGTTTTCGTTTAATGGCTTTCAGTGTGAAAACATTTAGTGTGCGTATTTTTTACATTAAATTGAATGTCGGTACCATAGTGACACCGTTAAGAACCGAACCGATACCGACCAAATTCCCGTCACCGATAGAACTCTGATGAATAGTAACATATTGTATGTTATTATATTAAAAAAAATTATGTTCCAGTTTCACACATTATGCTTTAAATAATATACGTTTTTAACCAATTTAGTTTTTGCATTTAATTTGATTTTAGTCGAATAACTCGCATTCAAATATTTTTGTAAGTTAAATATGTGACTGTGTTTAATATTTTTTTTCTCAACGTTAATGTATGAACTTTGTTGAAAAAGAGTTTTATTCAAAATAGTACAGTGATGAATCAAACCTATGCTGACATCGGTACCAGTACTGTAATTATCAAAACTGGAACAGTCTTCGTTTTTTTTATTTTTATCGACATCGGTACAGGTATTATTATTAAAAGACATTCTTTTGCACGTATCATGACTTTAAACCAAATGCATATACCATACTGATACCGTTAGAAACCCAACCGATGATGCCAGCCGAGTTCCCGCCGCAACGCGCGGGAAAGTCTCCCTTGTTTATATTAGATGCAACAAGTATACTAAACGAAACTCTATCACGAAGTCCGCACTATCTATACCGATTAGTCATCGGGGCCTGGTGAACGGGTTATTAGTTGATAGCGCTATTTAGGTTTCACCAACCTCACACGTGCCTGGAAAGGATCGGTCATGAACTAATATACCTTGGCAAACCGTCAATGATGATAGACATTGACAAACAGGGCAACAACGAAACAACAGGTCGCTAAGTATTCGGTATTACGCAGTTTAGTAACTTACATATGGGGTAGCTCCCCATTGTATGATATAAATGAGTAACTTAACAACAAACATAAGCTTTATGGAATTAAAACTGGACAACTCGTGAACTCGCCAACTTTATGTTGACACCCTACTGCATGCTTTGCAGGTACTCAGTAATAGAATTGGAGCTTGCAGCTGGGGAGTGTAGTGGTCGCCTTTACCCGTGTCGGGTTTTCTTATTAAAAATTATGAACTTTTAAACTTTTGTTTGAAGTGTTTAACTTATGCTTTCGTTGTTATCTTTAAACCATGTTTTAAACTTAAACTTTGGACTTAGACATTATTGGTCACTAATCGTATTGGTGGTGATGAAAACTATTTTATTATTATGTTGTTCAATATGATTGGTGGTATGATCCTGGTCAGTTACACGTCTCGTGGTAGTATTCTACAGGTGGAAATTAAGGGTGTGATAACGCAGCAAGATTATTTAACCAAGGGCATAAATTTATATGGTAATTAGGTGTAAAGGGGTAGTCCCCTCGTTGGGAATAGTCACATCTCCACCTAACCAATCATACTATCTCATGTCAACTCCTCTATTTAACTCTCAATTTTGTCTCAAACGTAAGGGGAGCTCCCCTTGAGAGGAGTAGTGCATTTTTTTTCTTTTTTTATTTCTAAAAATTATGAATTAATAATTAAAACATATTTTAAACAAATAAAATTACATTAAATTAAAAATAGACATAACATTAAATTGAACTGAATAAAATTACATTAAATTATAAAAAGACATTACATTTAATTTAAATTAGGAAAATAAAAACATAAACCATAAAACTGAAAATTGGAAATTGCATGGTAAATTATATTTTTTCGCAATCTCAAGTTTTCGGCTAGCATAAATAGCAACATCTCTGGTGGAACATTGTCGTGTGGCTTAGTATACGTCTCCATATTCAGATCATACGTAAGTTGTCTCACTGCCTCGCGTTGTTCTAAAACTAACTCTATAGTGTCTTCATCTCGTTTTTTTTATTTCCACCAACTCCAACGCTTTTACTTGTTTTGCTTCTTTCATAGAGGTGTATTGTTGGAGCTTATCGGACAACCCAGTTGAGCTTTCGGACATTGTTGCGGCTCCCTTATCTTTCCTTTGTGGCCTTCTTGGTGAGGGGTTTTCGTTTATGTCGGGTATAGAACTATAGAATTAAGTTTCAGGTGTACCCGTTTGGTAGTTACTCGAATCCGATAACTTTCACTTTTGGCCAGAACTATTACTTTCTTCACCCAACAATGGTACTTTGGCCCACCTAAAATGCTTTCTAACCACCTCCCACGCCTCAACATGATGAAAAACACTCGGATATTTTGATTAATAATCTTTTAAGGCCGTTTTCATGACATCAAGATCGTCACACCCGCTACCACGTAGACGATCCTATATATTACAACAAATATAAACTTAAAGATATAAAAAAAATGAAGTTATAGAAAATATAAAGTACTGAGGATATAACAAAAATATAAAGTTCAAAAAAATTATAATGCTTGTTGCTAAAGGTCGTTGAAGTAGTTCAACTTAGTCAACGTAGGTCCCTATTTTGAACGTACTTGATGAATGTTTCTGGTACTCCCGCCAACTGTCTCATTGTAAGAGCATACAATGGATTCTCTATATTTATGTGAGTGTAACCTCTATATTTGTGAGAGTGGTTATAAATTGTTGTGAGTGGAGGAGATAGAAAAAAGACAAAAAGTTATTGTTCATCAGTAATTTTGGAGGAGATATTGTTCACCTCTATAGCTTTTTTAATATTTTTTTAAAGTGGTTGTGAGTAGAGGAGAGAAAAAATGTAATCATAAAAGTATAAAAAACTATTATTTAATCGAAAAGAAGAGAGAAAAGATAGAGTTTATTTGATTGTGAATGCTCTAAGGCTCCAGAATTTTTCTCCAACAACCGTCGCGGGGTTGTTGATTACCTTTTTCCTTGTTTATTGAACACTGAACCCATGTCTTGGAAAACACCTCTTCTTGTTTTTTCGTCCAAGTTTGAAGCTCCATCTTTCTTCCACCAACATCTTCGTCTTCATTTTATATTCTTTTTCGGCTACGCCAACATTTTCATCTTCATTCAAATTTTGCGTTTTGGATACAACATCTTCTTCTTCATTGTCACCATAGGTCAGAAGAGAGTGTTCAACATTTTCTCTTGGTGATTGAATTGGTGGACTCCTATATACAAACGGGTCGAAAGAATTTGGCACTTCCATTGAATATTCGAACCAGCCGGGTGCGACCATTGTTGGACCGTGTGGGTGTGAGAAAACTTGTGGTGGAAAATTTGGTTAGGTTGCATGTTGTAAAAAGTCGAATGTGAAACTTGGGAGTAAAAAAATTAAGGTTCGGAGTGTGGTGAATATCCAAGTGGGGGTTGAAATGGTGCACTAGAACCGCTCGAACCGCCTCTCCCTGTATTCGACACGCGTCCCCTCGGGTTCGAACCCAATCCTCGAGTAGTCGAACCTTTTTTCTTGCCATCACTTTTTTTTGTTTATCCATGGTGTGAGTTGTTTGTAGTTTGGTTGTGAATGATTTTTATTAGTGAGAATATGAACTGTGAAAGGTGGTATTTAAATAAAGAAATGTAAATTATTTTTTTAAATGTAAAATGGCTATAAAGTTGTTGGCTCCAATAATCGAAAAAACCAATGTTTTAAAAACCGATTCAAACCCGGAGGTTGTACCCATTGAACCATTCGGTAGAACCGGTTAAACTGCCCAGTATATCTAGTTGAATCGCCTGATACACCCGATTAAACCATTTCTGAGCCAAATTAGGTACGGTATAAAAACCGGATTTTAAAACATTGGAAAAAACAACATTCAATCGATAAACAATCCCCAAGTCACACCTTTCACGCACATATGATGGGGATTGCGGCGGTGCTACCGCGTGGTAACATCATTCACCGCACGCCATCCCCGAACACATCCCCCACACCCTTACCAACCAGTATAATTATTTTCATATTTAACTATTTTTTTACGAATGGTTTCTTTAAACGAGTAGTTGGTAATTTGACGGATGTTAAACTATGGGGTATGGTCCCCTTTCGGCCTTTCCCCACTTTCACATCCCCTTCCTCTTCGCCCATTAAGAAGAGATGGTCTCCCCATTCATCCCCATCTATCCCTTCCAATAATATTTTAGAGAGAGAGAATCAAGAGAGAGAAAGAGAAGAAGAAGAAGAACGGGGAGAATACCCTGATGGCACAGATGATAAGACGGGGGGCGGTGTTCCCCATCAGGGTCCCCCCTCCACGTCACCTCCCTGATGTGTATCTCGATCCCAGACCCACAAGTATTACAAGCAAATGTGTGGATGTGATACTCTCCTTTCTTAATGTGCGTGTTTGGCGAATAATCCTTTCTTATATATCTTATCCTAAGTATCATTGGCAAGTATGCCTGTTGAATTCCATTCTTACCAACACACGAGAGAAAAACCTGGGTGAGAATTCTATCAGAAATCATATCATAACTATCCCCGGAGAAAACCAAGGCATCACTAAACAGTTTCCACATTCAATGACCAATATGTGTGTCTAATGGTGTTAGTGGTCGTCAGTGATAGTCTCAAATTTGTGGGTTAGGGTGTTTGTCGGGTGATTACTGATGATTATTTTAATTTTCATATATTTTAATTTCTCTATTTTTAGTAGGGCATCGGTAATTACCTGTAAATAATGATTGTCGATGATACTCTTAGTCTTTCCGCAGTGGGGCTTCATGTGGCGCCTAACCCATCCATAACACCCTACGGCGCCTCCCCACACCACCCCGAGGGGCGCTATGCCATTTGAACAAACATCCCTCGTGAAAATTCTAACGGGGTGAACACATTTGCCTCTCTCACACACACATCTCTATATATAATAAAAGAACAAAGGTTGGGACACCTGTCCCCTCCACATTCATCTCAGACAGGTGTCAACCTCTCATTTCATTTGCTATCGTGTACATCACTCAGCCTATCCACGCCTCCTTCTTGCTAAACCAGGGTTTTTTTTTGTTTCTTTACATCTATTCTTCCTAACCCTGATCTCATTTCCCCCAAATTTATGCCGTTTCAAAATGTTTGTTCTCTCCTCTATTCTCAATCTATTGTAAAATGTCTTCTTCTACATCAAAGATCTGCTTTTTTTTCAACTCTTCACCTTCATCGCAAACCCTAATCACAATCAGCGCACACCCACAGACAGTGTATCTCTCCCTCATTTTCTGCCATAAACGGTGATCGGAGCCAGGTTTGGTCGGTGCTCCGGCGACCCGTGTCTGCCGGCTACGTCACACCACTCACAACCCCCCCATCCCACCTATCTCCTCTCCTGCTCACCCCTTCACTGGCTGTCGGAGTCGTGTTCCAGTCGACTGAAGATGCATACACCCTTGAACCACCTCCACCTACCTCCAGATTGAGCGGCCGGCCACCACCAGATGGTGGTGGCGTACGACGGTAGACGCGACCGAAGAAAGGAGAGAGAAAGAGGGAACCGACGCTGCCAGTGGGGTTCCGACGGCAGCGCCGCCATGATGGCGGCGGTGGTGCTTTTGATTCCGACGAATTTTTACGGTAACACTCCTGTTGATTGATTTCAATTTATTTGGGGTAAAATCATTGCAATATTGTGTTCCACATATAAGATATTTTCTCTAAGCTTTCCACCCAATCAAAAGCTGAACTACTGCAGAGTGCAGACCACCTCTTCATCATGTTCTTCACATAAATCAGGGATTTTTTTTGCAGATTTAAATGGTATGTATATTAGGTAAATTGTTAGTGTAAATTTATATAACAGTTATGGCACTTAGGATGTAAATTCTTTTTCTATTAGATATTGTTCTTCAATTTTCTTGATGGTTAGTTTTTGGTCACTCATTTTTTTTAATTATTTATTTAATTTTTGAAATTAGGGATTCTTGCAGATTTGAATGGTATGTGTATTAGGTCAATTGTTAGTGTAAATTTATATAACAATTATATCACTTAAGATGTTATTCTTTAAGTTTCTTGATGGTTAGTTTATGAACAGTTAATTATCTTATTTTTTTAATTTTAGAAATTAGGGATTTTTTGCAAATTTGAATGTTATGTATTTAGGTCAACTGTCGATGAAAATTGTTATAACAATTATGACACTTAAGATCTTTGTTAGCCTATTTATAACAATTATGGTGAATCAACTGTGTATCTAATTGTGTGTGTATATATTTATATGTATATCGAAGATATTAGTTTACTAAACGTAAAAAAGGTCAAAGATTTTGGTTTACAGTTGACATATTACTGTCTTTTGCTTTTGTAGAGTGGAAAGGATTCATGAAGAGAACTGAAGATCAAACGGATTGAGATGAATTAACCCTTTCAACGATGTTGAATCATTGATGTACTGAAACTAGATCAGTAATGGTGTCTTTTAGATGAAATCAGTTGGTTGCAGACCACCTCTTCATCCTGTTCTTCACATAAGATTTCTTTCATCTCAGATCTATTAATCTCTTTACAAACGATGATAATTTTGGTGTTGTTGAAGAACTTAATCGCATGAGATTATATCAGCATATGAATCCAAGGTACAAGTTCCTTCTTCAAAATACTATCACATTTGCTGCCATGAAATTACTGTCAAAAGTTGTCAGAAGCTTGAGGTCGAGCATAGTTTTGCATTAGCTATCTTTTTACCAACCAAGATATGTCTGAATGCTCAGGTCCAAAACACGTTTCTTGAACTTGAAGAGGCGAATGTTATTTGTCCATATATGAGTGATGCAATAATGGATATATCTAAAGCATGCCAAGCTTTTGATGCAAAAGAAGCAGCACCCGCAACTGCAGGTTCTTCAACTTTTGTTGCTCTACCTTTGTTTTGGCTTCACTAATCGGGTTGACTCGTAACACTTTTTGTTCAAGGAATTGAATGTTTTTTTTAACAGTTAGTGTGTAGAAAATGATTACAAAAGTATTTAGGTCTTATGCACTAAATATATATGCTTATGGCAACTTTTGACCAGCTTAACCTTTTGAATTAATCTGTTTTACCCACTAGAGATAAAACACAGCCCGAATAGACCCATTCGACTGTAAATGGGTCAGAGCTGTGACCTCTAGCATTAGTGCTAATTGCATTTCATGACACCGGTTAAATCACTACGGATTGATGCATCATTGTTTGATCAATGTAGGTTGTTTCAAAGACCGAGATCCGCCACGTGTCTTGGAAATGGAAGGATCAGATTCAACGCAGTCCTGAACGCACAAAGGTCTGGATCGAGTAATAAACGCGTCAGCAAGTAAGTTTGCTGAGGTGTTGGCGAAGGCGTGGACCAAGTATAGCAACCCGAGGTTTGATTTAAGTTTTTCAAGCTGATTTATTTTTAGACTTTCAATATAGTGCGGTGTTAGAAAGACTTGATAATTATGTAATACAGTGCAATAGTTTTGGTTGTTATTTATTTACTTATTTTTACATCTTTCATGTCAAATTACTTAGTTTGTTATTTATTTACTTATTTTTATTATTTTAATTTAGATTAACATTAATTTTTGTTATTTCATACTCTAAACAAACATTTCATTGGAACATTTTTAACAACGGAGATGTCGACTTATATTTCCACACAACTTACTAAATTAAAACTTATGTTCATATATAAAAAAATGGAACTTATAGGTGTCAAAACATTATTATTTTAAATTACTTGGTTTCATGTTATTTTGATTTTTAAAAAATCATACATCATATTTATTAATATGTTTTAAAATTTTAATTTTTTAAACCCGTGTGTCACACGGGATATAAGCTAGTATATATACATACATATATAACCCCATATCTATATAATCCCCCATTACACACACATGTTATATTTTTTTGAAAGGTACACACACATGTTATATAATCACCTATAACCCTCACATTTTACTTGTTTGTCATTTGACACGTAATCCTCCTTAAAGGGGTTAGTGTTACCACTACACATGACCTTTATCTTCTACTTCTAGTATACTCTATCTTTTAGTAGGGTGTCTACTTGAGGGTTTTCACCGCAAATGTTTCGCAGTGAAACTTTTTATGTGCCTTCCTTCAAATGGCTAAATGGATCGATCAAATGTTTTTATCACCGCTTGCCATTTATATATAGCCAAAAACACATGAGTATAAAACAACTAACATGTCTGATCAATAATTATTAAGATCTGACTCTGAATATAATTATAATATACAAGGGTTACATGAAGCTGAGCTGTGAACAAATTTGAGGGTGTTGACTTCAACAATATTCCTGAAAAATAAACTCAAAATGTATCGAAGATGCACACCTAAGTATAGTATTTAACAAAGGAAAAACTATCAACATTAACATGTGTAGAGAAGGATCACAAAAGCTGTAATATGTATCATGTATGTATAATTTCACTTTCACATGGCACTTTGCTTTTCTTGTTTCCAAAAACTGTCGGCCACATATATTAAACTTCCAAGGTTCACGCATTGAAGTACATTCAACTTCCAACTTCCATTCTTGAAAGAAGAAATGGCTCACCAATGTCTTGAAAGCCTAAAGATCATGATCTATATCACCGGATTTTCAGTGTTACTTATTGTTTTCATACAAAGTCTATACCGGAAAGTTCCCCTAGTCACTATAGATCAACTCTACATTCCCACCCTTAACAAAACCACCACCGGTGCCGCCGCAATCAAGAACAACACCATCTACTTTGATCTAAAGCTTTACAACAAGAATCCAGTGGGAATATACTATCGCCCAATGAATATTACTTTTTCATACTTCCCAAACAAAACTGCAACTAGTGTCCCTTTATGCGTGTATACCTTACCAGGGTTTCACCAGGCGCATCACAAAGAAATACATGTTCGTGACAAGGTGGTAACTGGTGGAATAATGGTGCTTCCTGGTGTTGGTAGGGTGGTGATGAGGGTGGATTTGGTAGGTAGAGTTAAGTTCAAGTCTATTGCACAATGGAAGAGGACGGTGATGGTGGGCGTTGATGTGGAGGTCGATGAGTACACCGGGCAAAAAGTTATGAAGAGTGGCATTCACTTGGTGCGGTCCG
This sequence comes from Helianthus tuberosus, assembly GCA_030545235.1. NCBI lineage: Eukaryota > Viridiplantae > Streptophyta > Magnoliopsida > Asterales > Asteraceae > Helianthus > Helianthus tuberosus. The sequence continues at coordinate 28,016 of JARYGA010020149.1, read as the reverse complement.
GTGCAGCTCCGGTGGCAACGGTGGTGTTGGGGATCTGTCCACCGGTGGCAATGTTGCTTATATTTGTTAGTCTTTTTAATTTGAGGTTCCTTTGAGATGTGGCTATGTTAATTCTTTTTGTTACATATAGCAAAACATTAATGCCCATAAAATGGGACCATGTTAGTGTTGCATTGCATGTCAGAGTTTACAGGGGTGCCTAAAGTTTATTGATATATGTTTGTGTGCAGTAAATCGTATCAATCACTACTCGGCATATCAAGCAGAAAAGATATACCTAATAGGCAATATCGTAATGTGTTTTAGATCGATTGAAAACTAAAAAAATGATTGCTGATACGGGTGCCGATATTTTTCCGCCGGTATCGGTTCAGTTCATCTCGGTACCAATTATGGTACTTGCACTTTATATGGTTTACAATACTAAAAAATACTTTACTGCGAATCCAACTTCGTTTTTAACAACTTTGTAATGTCACGTTGAAAAAGCTATATAAATGTATATGGTACCGATATCGATGTTGTTCGAACGATATCAATTCGGTTACTCACGGTAAAAAAAGACAAAAAAATCAATTTAGTTTTGAGTAAAATTTATATGTAAACGTAGATAAAAAAGACAAGTCGCAATGGCATAATCGAATTCTTTAAAACATCAAATCTTAAAGTTTTAAGCGAAACAAAATACGCTTAAAAGTATTTATAACTATTTAAATATTAAAATAATTAAATTAAAAGTAAAAAATATTGTAGATACGTCATATTTTTTATATATTATATAATATATAATATTGCCCCCTTCTCCTAGATTTTGACGTTTTGACTTTCGATATATAGGAGAATTAGAGTAGTTAATGAGAGTATGAGTTGGTGTACTAAAAACACATACCCTACCCAAAAGGATGTTGACACGTGTTTTTCATCCATCAAATTTATCCTTGCCAACCTAACGGTACCTGAATTGAATGCTAAGAATCAAGAAACTTCTCCTTCGAAGGGGTCGGGATGATATTATGACCTCTAAGGACACTCAAACTTTCCCCACTTTTAATGTCTTAACCAACCTGGAAGAGGATGAACTTTCAATTGGTGATACCACTCGCCAAAGGACGACTTGTCCTAACGATCCTTCTGGTCAAGGGAATAAGTGTTCCATTCATCATCATTTAAGAAGTGCAACTAAGAAGCCCCATTTTTCAAGGAATGTCCCTACTTTATCTGTTTCTGTTTGTGTTAACATTGTCATTCTTTTCCACCTTTGCCAGATAACGCTTTAAGAGGTGGTGTTGTTTCTGAAGTTCCTTATTCTTTGTGATGTTAGGTCAAGAACACGATTCCACAAACACTAGAACAATAATCAGCAAGCTTACACACTCTCACACACACTCTAAAATCACAAGAACACATGATTTATAGTGGTTCGATCAAGCTTGATCTACATCCACTCTCCACAACTAGGTTTCTTTGTATTATGTACTCAAAAGTTTACAGTACATGAAGAGAAGTATATATAGGGGGAACAATTAGGGTTGTTGACTTTAAACTACATTAATAGAGAACACTCCTGTAACAACCCGCTTTTTGGGAAAGTCAAAGTCAAAGGAAGAAAAGATTGCTAATTGCGATCTGTCACTCCTTGCTTAACTATGGAATTGTACTTCTTGACCTGTAATCGAATTCTATTATTTAATTGCTTTATTTGTATTATGTGGAGTATCTATAACAATCGAAGTTTTATCGCTATCTAATCGCTAACTGCATCGCTATCGCATCGCAACTCGAATTATAGGTTATGGATATTGTTTTACGTGTGTCGGTGTGTGTGCTATTCTGTGATACTTGTGCATGTTATGTTTATGTTGAGGTGTTTAATCGCAATCACAACTCTATCGTGTAGGTCCCGAAATCTGAGGATCGATAACGAAAACCAAATCACTTGTTTATAGCAAACACGGTTACGTGTGCGGAATCCACGTAACTATGCCAAATCAAACATATAAAGTAACACACATGGTATAATCAATGAAACGCAATCTATTGATCAAATGGGATGAGAACCAAGAACAAACTGATACAAACACAGTTTTGACAGAATTTCTTTAAGGGTATTTTCTCATCTGATCTCAAAGTGAAACCAGACAGTGTTTATATAGTCCCTGGGCCTTAGGCTCGACGAAACACAAGGTGGGTCGACGAAACGGACATTGGGCCAGGAACTGGGCCTGAAGCAGCCCATCAGACGACGAAACAAGAGTTGTTTCGTCGTGATGTCGACGAAACGGCTTCACTTGATGTTGTTCTGTTTCGTCATGAGGTGTTCGACGAAACAAATCTGTTTCGTCGAATGCTGCATCAGTTGTGCTTTTTGCTGCAAACAGACAGCAAACAAACAACAACATATAAACATTAAATAATGACCATTATACCCTTTACATGCAACATGCACTGTTCGTATAGAATTACATACCAAATATAGACAAATAAGTCAGACACAAGCGGATAGGAGGATATCTGACTTGGTCGACAGCAAATACATACTCGATAAATGTTTAAAGACCGTACAAAATACAACGATAAGTAAGACTAGTTACAGACACAAAAATGTGCACCAACAAACTCCCCCTTGTCTGTTACTCGTCTTCGGTCTTCCAATCTTCAATCAATGTTGTTCGGACCAGGAACTCCCCGCGTGAATTCCTCGATAAAAGCAGAAACATGCGACGCGCTGGAATCGCAGAGCTTGATGTGCATCCTGATCTTCATAGAAAATGTCGTGACGATATAATCTGTTGATGTCAGCCTCGGACATGTTGACGATCCACATCGGATCCAACATCCGGTAATTTGCACGATCACCTCTAAACACAATCACAACTTCATGAGTGTCGGAGTCGTAGCACCATACTGCCATATCTTCAAGAAAATCCTGTTGCATCGGCATTAATGGGATTTTATCTACGACTCTTGGTGGCTGATAAACAAGCTTGTATCTCCCAGTGTTGGTTGCCGGATCGAGAGTAAACTTTATCTGTTGATAGATAGGAAACTGTGGCTTGTATGATTCATCCTTCCAGCCTGACTTCTTGTTCACCTTTATCAGTCGCTCGAATAAAGTTGCGCCGTCAAATTTTGAGCGATTTATAAGATCTATCTTCGTCAATGCTGCCACATCATAAAAAGGCAAAGATAATATGCTCAGTAACGACCGGAAGTATTGAATTCCAAATTCCCTTTTGATGGCAACGCAGTGAATTTCCTGTACAAACATCCAACAGAGAATTCTGCCACTCGGTTTTGCCTTCTCAAACTTTATGTAGTCGACTTGAGCGACTTCTGGCACAGGTTTGGTAGCCTTGGATAGAAACTGTGTTCGCCATTCAGAGAACGCATCTGTTGCATTTTCGGAAGTATCACGGTTCTTTAAATGCTCGTCTATGATGTCCACATTCTCTTGTAACCAATCTTCATCGAACGGCGCGAATTCAGTCCCATCTTGTCGAACATATGAAGACTTATTCTCGTTCCCTTCAAACACGATTTCTTCGATATCTTCAACATTTTTTGTTTCAGGCTCAGTCGACATTTTATCTATCTCAGCATCATCTATCTCTCTCATAGCATGTAGAGCAAGCAATTGCTCATGAGAAAGATCCTCTATAATCTCTCCTTCTTCAAGTAATTCCCCTGTGACTGGATGAATAGCCTGTAAAGCAATATCAGCACTGCTTGGAACAGAAGATGTACCTTCAATCTGTTGAACTGTTCCAGAAGAGGTTCCTTGAGTAGATTCGACCACTGGCGGTTGAACTACAACGATTGCAGAAGATGTAGCGGCTGGCGGTTGCTGTGATGCACCAGAAGAGTCAGGATTCCCTTGATCTTCAGGATCATCATCCTTTTTCTTCATAACTTTTTGTTGTTTACATCGATCATCCCACATAGTAACAACCTTGTGGCAAAGAAACTCATAGCCAGTAGTTAGCGTCTTAACTCCATCTTGTATCTTTGTATTCCGTGACTCGTACCATTCTTTCATGTAGTCACATCTTCCTTTAAGATCTTCAGCCAACTTTTAAAGTATAGTGCTACTTCTCTCTCTCTCTCTCTTCGTCAGCAGCCTTCAAACGAGCATTCTCAGCTTTAAGTGAATCAATCTCAGCTTGTTGTCGCTCTATCACCATTTGTTGTTGGCCAACAGTGGACTTCAATTTGTTTATTTCCACCAATTGACTGATCTGACGATTCTTCATGATTTTAATGAAATCAGTTTGCCTCTGAATTCGATCAGCAGCCGCTTCGTATTGAGAAAATAGGAAGTTGTTTTTCTCGTCTTGATACATCTCTGAGAAGATCCTTTGGCGTTCAGAACTGGGTTGAGAGGTAGTTGCTCTAATTGCAGCAGCCATTGTTCATTGAGGAACAGCCTGAGGAGTTACAGTTTGAGTTTCCGGAGCTGACGATACTACAGGAGTTTCTTGAACAGGCTCCTGAGGTATAGATTGACGAGCAGAAGTACTCAAATATCTTCTTGCTTTCTTCTTCTGATGTTCAGCCGCTTTCTCAGCTTTTCTTTTCTTTATACGTTCCGATTTAGTCTCTTCTGGAACATATTCTGGATCATCTTCAGTTCTAAATTTTCTGTATCTTTTAACCCCACGGTCATCAAGAAACATTTCGTATCCAGGCTCGATTAGATCATCAGAATCAGAATCTTCTTCATCATCACCAGCTGATGTACCACCAGTCGCACCAGCACTTGATGTACCACCAGTAGCACCAGCACTTGATGTACCACCAGTAGCACCAGTACTTGATGCACCAACATCACCTGTATCACCACCATCATCACCATCATCACCATCATCCTCTGACATATCAGAATCAACCGGATCTGGACCAAACTTTTCAATCCTTTTTCTCTCCAACTCCGGCTCTTCGTTATCAGATTGGCTGTCATCATGACGCCATTTATCATTTGCTGGAGCAACATAATCAGTATTTCCTAGCGCACCAAACAATTTTCTTGGAGGATCACTCTCTTTATATCTTTTGGCTGCTAGATTCCTGATTATTCTTAAAGAGTTGAAATTCATAGCCTCTATCTTCAGAATGTCATTGTCGGCTTTTGGAAGACTAGGATGTTGAACATTCATAATCAATTGAAGAAACCACGGATACATCCAGAACTTGTTCCCGGTTATTCTACTCCCAGTCCTCGTCATGTTTTGTTTCATGTTGGCGAAGAGATACTTTGAGATGCTAAACGATTTGTTCAGCACCAACGCTACCATGAATCCGACTAAATCATTTCCATCCATATCATATCCAGCATGTCTATTGCTAAGACACTGTATGAGAATGTGCAATAAAAACTTGTACCGTAATGGTAGATCACCTTTGTTGATTTGAGTGCTGAAAATGTCTCCTCTACACTTCATTCGTAGCAAGCAGCCTCGCGTACACATGATAGGAATAGAATATGGAGCATCCGGATGATCTTGTAGTTGTAGAACCTTGTTCATGATATCCGGAGAGACTATGACATCTAAATCATTCACACGACCCTTGATAACTTCCTTTCCATCCAATTGCATAACGCTTGACGAATCCCAGAAAGCTTTCACAAGAGATTTGTAAACTGGTGTCGAAAAAGTAACCGCATGATTGATCTGTGACGCCCTGATCCATTTCGTGATATCTTTCAGTTCCACAAGCTTTTCGTCAGGATCCAGATAGGCGATTTGATTATGACGCTTCTCGGACATAATCTCCTCTTCAAATTTATTTTCCTTCTTTGTCGGTTTCTTACGTTCTCCTTTCGGTGCCATCTGTACATGCAAATGTCCACAATAAGTCACAATGCCACAATAAGTGTATCAAACTTATATGTAAACAGTTTGAACATCAAATGAAATTGAATCAAAGAAATACAAACATTCTGTGAACAAACAGCAAACTCAAAAATTTGCTAAGGCAAGAACGACGAAACAGAACGATGTGCGACGAAACGGAGTTGACCATTGACCAGTTTGTTTCGTCGACATCACCTCGACGAAACGGATTCGTTTCGTCATGGTTTGATTCGTCATGTTTTTTTCGTCGTGTTTGATTCGTCGTCACTCGTTTCGTCAAAAAGGGGGTTTTGTGAACAGTTAGGGTTTCTCCGTTTCGTCGTTTGGGGGTTTATACAATGATCAGAATCACAAACAAACACATTCAATACATGATTAACCCAAACAGAGCATGAAATTAATCCCAGATGTAATGTGGACACTATCTAAGACCAAAAACCCATTCAACACAGTCAAAAACATCATCAATCAACAACCCCTGTTTTGTCATATGAAACCCAAACCTAAATCAGACATCAATCAAAGCATATATCAACATTTTCAAGTATAAAATAAATGAACAATAGTTTTTGTGCCAAGAATCAGACAGAAATAGGTGTCCTAGGGTTTACAAGCAAGTTTAAACAAAAACACACGGTTCATTTTGTTCAAAATATGAACACGAACATTTTTATACCTTTGATTTTTGTTAGATATTAAGGTAAAAAGAGGGTAAATGAGTATGGTGTAACGTATGGCTGTGGAGTGTTTGGAGAAGATGAACAGGGATGTTTTGAAAAAAAGTGATCAATTATTGACCTGGGACCCCTTATATACACCGCCTCATCTCGACGAAACGGACATCTCGACGAAACGGATTCGGGCTCGACGAAACGGAATAAATGGGCTGGACTTGGGCCTGAAAGTTTAGCCCATGACGAAACAAAACTGGGCTTGCGTTTCGTCGTAACTTCGACGAAACGGACTTGTTTCGTCGTCTACTAAAACAGATTTTGACCAAGGTTGACCAGTTGAAATCTTTGACTTTGACCATTTTGTTTCGTCGATAAAGTTTTGTTTCGTCGACCAACATTTGTTTCGTCGACATCAATTTTCAAAAATACCAAGGCATGGAAATTTTTGCACACAGAACAGTTTTGATGAATTGAACACGTTTCCATTTTGTTTGAGTTTCCAAATGCAAGGACGTTTTATGAAGAAGGTTTCAGGCTTCCGGCAGAAAAACACCAAGCAACAACTTCGGCTTAATAAAAAAAAACGAACTATACAAATTAAACTAAAACAGAAATTAAGGCGCGGAAAACTTAAATGAAAGACTATTTAAAGCAATAAACAACTGTACAAGTGCAAACTTTTTGCGAATTTCAAGGATGAGGAATCATACCAGTTTACGGTCTTAGTCAACATGAATGTGAGAATCACTTATTGATCAGGAACTTGATTTTCGATGCATGAGGGCATAGGAGCAAGTCCGTGAATAGGTCAGTACTTTCGTACAACAAAGAGACGAACTTGACTCCCGCAAAGAATCTGTGATATATTATCACTTATTTTGTTTCGACATGTGATTGTTGATCAATTATTGAGGTCGAATGCAATATGTACACGTATGTATAGTATCATGGAAGATCTAGACTTCGTTTCCATTATTTTTACGGTTTGAGATACAACCATGATACCCAGATGATAAGCAGCATAAAGACCGAATATCTCAGATCTCGGCAATCTCTCAAATGAAATTTCGGTACTAAGACCATATGCCAATGAATGGTTCCCACCTGACTTGAAGTCTGTTAGGTTTGTATCATCCTGCACATTTTAGTCTGATTGTGAGCCTACCGATACATCTTTAGTAGAGATACTTATCATTTCTCAATTTTTGTTTTTCATTTTGAACACGTTGACCGACCACACCAGTGAACATCATCATTTTCCTTTATCCAAGAAATTCATTTTTGGTTTTCTATTTTTTTTTTTGAATTTTTGATTTTTCAAATTTAAAGACATAAAGTAAACGACATATTTTTGGATTTTTGAAATTTTCACATATTTTTGTATTTTTTGAAATTTCTCCCCCTAAAAAGCGAAAAGATAAGTAAAAAAGAAAATCTTTTTTTATTTTTGATGCTAAAGAAAATCTTTACAAAAACGATCAGCCGTTAGAAGTTTACTCGGGTATCACCTTAATGCCATTGACCAAAAGTAGATAATGAAAGCATGATTTATCAAAAGCTTTTGTAAACAGGTCGGCACGTTGGTGATCGGTGGGGACATGAACAACATCGATTAATTTCTTGTCAAAACAATCACGTATAAAGTGATATTTAATGTCGATGTGTTTAGTCTTGGAATGCTGCACAGGATTTCTAGTGATCTGTAAGGCAGCATTATTATCAACAAAAATATGAGTAGATAGGAATTCAAAACCGTAGTCGCGCATTTGTTGTTGTATCCAAAGAACTTGGGAGCAACAACTCGAGGCAGCAATGTATTCTGCTTCACATGTTGATGTAGCAACACACGTTTGCTTCTTGCACTGCCACGTGACCAGGCAATTTCCTAGGAACTGACATCCTGCTGTTGTCGATTTGCCATCGATTTTGCAACCACTAAAATCAGAATTATTGTATGCAATGGGTACCAAAGACCGAGGTCCGGGCAACCCTTCAAATAGCGAAAAATCCTTTTGACAGCTGACAGATGAGAGGCCTTCGGGTTTGCTTGATATCTTGCAAGCAGGCACGTTGGATACATGGTGTCAGGCCTCGAAGCGGTGAGATACATGAGAGATCTGATCATGGCGCGATAGTATGAGGAGTTGATGCTTTCACCCTTCAAATCCGGAGTAATCCCGTGATTCTGCGGAAGTGGGGTACCAATGGGCGTTGCATCTGACATTTGGAATCGGCTCAAAATGTCACCAACATATTTAGTCTGATGGATGAATATCCCAGACTCTGTTTGTTGAACTTGTAGGCCCAAAAAGAAATTCATCTCCCCCATAGCGCTCATTTTGAACTTTTCCTGCATAACACGTTCGAATTGCCTGCACAAAGAATCATTAGTAGAACCAAATATTATATCATCAACGTATACATGCACCAGCAGAAGATCTCCATCTAGTTCTTTGATAAAGAGAGTGCAATCAATAAGACCTCGTCGAAATCCATTCTCCAGAAGATAGTTGGATAAGGTTGCGTACCAAGCCCTAGGTGCTTGATGTAAACCATAAAGAGCTTTGTTGAGCAACCAAACCCGATCGGGATGAATAGGATCTTCAAAACCTGGAGGTTGTTTGACGTCCATCTGGTAGACTTTGAATCCTTTGAAAGAAGCATAAGCTAAAAAGATCCGAATAGCTTCCAGACGTGCAACAGGAGCATAAACTTCATTGTAGTCGATGCCTTCAATCTGGCGAAATCCCTGAACAACCAATCTTGCCTTGTTGCGAATAACAATTCCACGGTCGTCCTTCTTGCATTTATAAACCCATCGTGTGCCAATTTTCTTGTAATTCTCCGGTTTTTCAACAGGCTTCCAAACACCAAGCTTTTGAAATTGCTGCAGTTCGTCCTGCATGGCTTCAACCCAAGAATTATCCTTTAATGCTTCTTTCCAAGATTTCGGTTCTTCTTGTGAAACGTAACACGCAAAGGACCAATCATTTTGAAGACCAGATTCTCTAATGGCTGAATACAAACCAGCACTCTGGTTGTTTCTCAGCTGATTACGCGTCTGCACTCCTTGTTGGACATCTCCTATAATGTTCTGCTGTGGATAGGTATCGTGTATCCTCATTTCAGGATTTTCAGGAACACGAGCATTTACACCCAAATTGTTAATATTAAGATCAACAACCAACTCCACACCTGGAATATGCGTAGAAGTGGATGCATTTCCTTCAGCAGTATCAACATTCTGCACATGAGGAGTTTCTAAAGAAGTACCTTGAATAGGAGCAACTGGAGCTGAAGTGCCTTCAGTCGCATCAAGATTTTCATCATCTTTCGATGACTCATTGTACTCAGTAGCTTCTTCAAATACCTCATTTTGAACTGTGTTGTTAACCGAATTAGAACCTTGTGGGTTAACAATAACAGGTCTAACCAATGGTGAGTCAGCAGCGTTGTCACTATCAAACAACATTCTAGCAGCTGCAGAATCTTCATCAAAGGTTGGCAGATCAAAGGAGTTGAAAAGCCCATCGTAGTCGAACATCCAAGGATCACCAGGAGCCCTAACAGGACTTGTATATATTTGAACCCTTACTTCACTCCATAGCTCAATCTTTTTGGTAGCCAGATTCCAAACACGAAAATTCGGAGTAGCATATCCAAGGAAGAAACCCTCGATAACTTTCGCGCCAAACTTTCCATCCGGCTCAATCATAGTGCATGGACCGCCAAAAGGTTCTAGAAATGAAAGATACGGTTTCCTTTTCTGTAGAAGTTCGAAACAAGTCTTGCCATGTCTCTTAACTAGAAGAACTCGGTTTAATGTGTAACAAGCAGTCGATATAGCCTCCGCCCAGAACTGAACAGGAAGCTCCGACTCTACCAACATCGTTCTTGCAGTTTCAATTATCGTTCGATTCTTCCTCTCTGCGACATCGTTTTGTTGTGGAGTGTAGCGAGAACTGTATTCATGAAGAATGCCCTTAGAAGTATAGAACTCATCCATAACACGGTTCTTGAACTCAGTTCCATTGTCGCTTCTGATCCTCTTAACTTTCAACGTGTAGAGATTTTCCAACATTGTAAGAAGATCCTTGAGGATGCCAGGAGTATCACTCTTGTGTGCCATAAAAGCTACCCAAGAAAATCTAGAATAATCATCAGTAACCACTAAACAATAAGCATCACCGAATGTTGTCTTGTGTCTCATAGGTCCAAAGAGGTCCATATGAAGACGTTCGAGAGGCATGCTAACAGTGTTGATTTTCTTCAGAGGGTGAGACTTCTTCGTTTGCTTTCCTTTCTGGCACGAAACACAGATATCTTGTAGATGAAAACTTCTCATTGGCACGCCATTCACAAGATTGTTTTTCACCAAATGGTTCATTTTGCTTAAGTGAATGTGCCCCATTCTTCTGTGCCAAGATATAGACTCCTTCTCCGTGGCTTTCGAGACAAAACATGTGCCTTGTGCAGAAGTCGTAATCGCTTGGCTCATATCAAGAATATAAAGATCATTAACTCTTGGAGCCGATAAGAGAATCCATTCCTCTGGAATTTTGAAACCAGGTTTTAGCACATAACAACCGGCATCATTAAAATGCACGGTGAACTTCTTATCGCAGATTTGTGAAACACTGAGAAGATTGTGATCAATTTGACGAACATAATTGATCTTATCGAAACATACAACACCATTGGAGATCATTCCCTCTCCAGTGATGTACCCGCCTTTGTCTCCAGCGAAAGCGACATAGCCTCCTCTAATATTTCTCACATCATATAGAAGCCGTAAGTCGCCTGTCATGTGCCTAGATGCTCCACTATCAACAATCCAATGACTATTAATAGTTCCTCCTGGAACACCCTGCACATATCATCAATGATCAGTTGAGGATGGGGACCCAAGCCTTAGTGGTCTTGGGTCGTCCCTGAGAATCACGAAAGATGATCTCGATCTCTTGATGATTTTGTAAGACAACACCTCCCCCTGAATTTTCACCAGTCTTTGGTCTCCAAGTTTGATTTGTTTTACCAGATGTAGTTTTATGAAAAGATTCTGAAACTTCTGGTTTTAAAAAATGTGAAGAACTTGGTTCCTTGTTGACTGTTTTGACTTCAGATTTTAAAGCCTTTTCAACAGCTTTGACATTTTGACGTCGTTGCTTCGTTTCTTGTTCCTTAACAGTTCGTTTATCATGTTTTGGTGAAACGGGACGACGTTGAGGGTGAATCTTTTCAGGTGGTGCTTTCTCAACAAATTTATCCTTGGGAGTGTTTGGACAATTTTTAATGATGTGCCCAAACTCCCCACACTTAAAGCATGTTCTCCTTTCTACAAAATTAGGAGAATCTGATCGACCAACAGATGTCGAACCCGTAGAACCCGAGGTACTTGCTTTTTCATCACACCCGTTTGTATATTGAGTGTAATTGTTTTGGCTATCACGTTTTAAAATTTTGACTTTTTGTACAAAATCGGTGTTTGACTTGTTTTCAAAAGTCTCAATTTTATCCGTACCTTTCGATTCTACAAATCTGACATTACTGTTTTTCTTCTGATAATGAGCTTCTTTTGTTTCAAATTTAGATTTAGAAACATTAGGCTTTTGAGCTCTCTTTTCTGGTTGTTTACCCTTAGCAGCAATAGGTTGTTGCTTTGTTGGTGATTTTTGATTTCCAAATTGTTTCTTGATTTCAGCTTTTGGAATTTGGTCACATTGAGTTACAATGACTCCTGGAATTGTCTTTCCCAAAAACTTGTTTGTATTATTTTCAAAAACTTGATCAATCGAAGATGGATTGACATTTTTAATTGGAAAATCGTGATTTGAATAAATTTTAGAATCACCAACCAAAGTGTACAACACGTTATTACTTTTAACAGCAGACACATAATTTTTGTCATTCTTGACAGGATCTATCACTTGTTTGGCAACTTGTTGCACAGCAGGAATAGGAGGATCACAAAGAATATTATTCTCAATTGGAATTTCTATCCCCTTTTTCTTATCAAGTGATTTATCCTGGTCATTCATATCTGATTCTGATTCATCATCATACGAATCATAGTCCTCAATGATTGGAGGACTTTGTTTCGCAGATGTTGAAGTTTCCTTTTGATCAGATGATGTACTCGAAGAATTGTCCGATTTGAACCCTATGCCAGTAGTAACTTCCTCATAATCCAGAGGTACACTGGGTTCAAATCGAGGCATATCCTCTTCATCAGGCATATAGGTATAATTATGTCTTAAAGGAGGCAGACACTTCTTATACCCAACACCTTTCTTGTTTCCCTTCAGTTGTTGAACGTCAATAATGTGATCGTGCACAAATCGGGAGTTAGAATAACTCTCCAACTTTTGCTTGATTGCATCATGTTCGCATGTGGCAATGGCTAATTCCTTTTTGGTTTCCTCAACAATGTTAATGTAATTGTTAATACTAACTTGTTTATGGTAAATAGTTTTGGTTACTTCGGAAACATTTTTCTTTAAAGTTTCAATTACAGATTTAAACTCCTTTTCGTTTCTCACCAGAGCCATATTCGCTTCTTTGCACTTGGACATTTCAACAACCAAACTTTGATTATGACTATGAAGCTTTTCAGATTCAAGCTTCAAATCAGCACAATCATTACAAATACTAGGAGCAGGAGTTTCAGAATTTACCTGACTCGTAGAGGCTGAGACATTTGCCATAAAGGCAGTTTGAAAAGAAAAAGATCCATCTTCAGAGAAGAACTTCTCCATTTCTTGAGATGCTACAGCAGCCTTCTTGATCAGAATTGATTTCTGACATTTCAACTCCTCTGCTTCATTCAACAAGTCATTAAGATCAGAACTTGCTTCTTCCCTCACATCATCAGAATGATAATCGCCCGAAGTAGAACTTTCTTCAGCAGAACTCCCGGTATAACCCGAACTGTCGTCACTTTCAGAAAATTCTTCCTTATGAACGTGCTTGATGTGATTGATGATCTTTGCATAACACGCTGTTCCTCCTTTATCTTGATCACCTTCCCCAAGTTGTAAAGACCAATTAAACCCTTCATCAGCTTGAACGGTTAATGCTCGATTGGTGTTTGAAGGTCCAGACTGGTTCTGGTTGTTATTCACCGCTACTATCCCTTTTTCACGGTTATCTTGATTGGCATTGGAAGTACTTGTCTGATTCTGAATGGATTCTGGTTGCCTTGTTTACTTGGTCTGGTGCACTCACGTTTGAAGTGCCCCTTTTCGCCACAATTGAAGCATGTAACTGCTTCTTTATCAAATCCGTACTTTGTATCCTGCTTACTTTCCAAAGAATTCTCCCTGTTCGAACCATAAAGTCCTTCGCCCTTCTAACAACACTTGCGAACACCCACTTTATATCCATCAACTCCATTTCATCACGGTTGATTTGTAGATAATCTTCGTTGGTCAAACTGATGTTTCCAATTTGACATGCGACCAAACCGCAGTAAGCACTGACCATTGTATTAACGAGTTCCATATGTTCCTTTGCTACTTCAATGCTAACATTTGAGAGGTTTGATGTATCAACTTTGACTGTGTTAGGGTTTGTGGGTGGAGCATTGTTGGTATAATGAGCTTGCTGTTGTTGTGGTTGGGCTTGTTGTGGTGGTTGGGCTTGTTGTTGTGGGACAGGAATATAAGCACTCGGATTGAACTGAGGTTGAGTAGTGGCAACTGGAGGTGTAAAAGGAAGAAAAGGACTTCCAAATAGAGGTCTAGAATAAGCCTGAGCTTGAGCACTCAAATGCGCTGGCGGAAGATAGGCACTCGGATCGAAGACCGGAGGTGGAGCTGATTGTGTAAACGGAAAAGAGTTTGTATTTGATACAAACGCCGTTTGTAACTTTGGTTGCTGAGCTGAACTGGAACTAGCTAACGGGATAAAACCTCCTCCATAATACATTTCGGTATTTTGAGGAGCAGGAATTCGTTTAGCTTTCCGAATTTCTTCATCATTCTTGTGTTCCAGCTTCTGTATGAATTCATAGATATTGACATTTTCAGCATCTAGAACACCGATATGCTTTAAAAGCTCAATGTATGGGCTCCACTTTGGAGGTAGAGAATCAGCAAACCGTGCAACGACTTCCTGTTGATCGGAGTGTCGCGCTCCGGTCAAAGATAATATTTATAAGCCCAAATTACCCTTAACAAATAGTTAGTGGTAGTAAGGGGTCGAACCACGAAGAGTATGTGGTTTGTGTATGGATTCGAATGAATTAAACAATTGTGTCACGATTATGAAGCTTACTAGAATAATGTTGTGTTTTTGTTTATTTGGAAGATATGATTTTAAACTAGATGATGTGATAAAAATAAGTAACACTACTAAATAACGATTGCAGAAATTTTGGATACTAGAACAATTATAATAAAAAGGAATCACACCCGGTTTCAGTAATTGTTAACCTAGGATTTCTACAAGTTTTAGTTTCAACTCAAATGCATTTGATTAACGGATTTAGTGTACCGTGACTTAGGTGCTACTAACTATCAACGCCCCGAAGAACGGACAAAAAGACACTTTGTAATCAACACAAGTAAATCCTAACAACGACAATGTACAATTACATATCACCGTTTCGCAAAGTCATAACTTTTAACATCGTTCGACAATTCACGAATTCGTAACAAATGTAATACTATTGTCAAAAGTTTCAAAAACCAAATACAAATTGTCACTAAGATGAAACAAGAACAAATTGAAACCCTAAAAGTAACAACTACCTACACCGGGGTGAAACCGAGATGATTAGCCGCTCATGGTTGATGCAACTTGATCACCGGATGCTTGGAATACGGATGGAGTCATCTTGAAGCCTTGAGAATGGTGAATGATGAGGTTTGGTGAAAGATGATGATGGTGGAAGGATTAGGGTTTGTGGATGATGGATTGATTGAGATGATGGTGATGATTTTTGATTGTAGAGATGAAGTTAGGTGGATGGTAGGTGAAAGATGGATGATTATGGCTCCAAGAACAAGTTTCAAACTCAAAACAAGTGTAACTCCCGAAATTGAATGAACAACCACCAATTAACATCGTTTCTAACACCCCAAATCAAGAAGTTCGCGTATGCAGCATAGGAGGACCGTCGCCGACGACCATAAGGTCCGTCGCCGACGGTGTGTGGTGAATCAGAAACGGCCGACGGCCAATCTCGCTGTCTACGGACAAAACCAGCGACGGAAATAAGCAACGTCCGTCGGCGACGGCCCTTGTGGGCGTCGGCGACGGTGCCCGGAAATTCAACTTTCTGTTTTTCTTGTTTCTTGAGTCCGGGTGGCCCGTTTCGCATCCCGGTGGTTCCGTTTTCGCTCCGGTGACCCGTTTAGCTCCCAATTAGCTCCTTAAACTTCACAAGACCTGCAAAACACAAATCCTTTTACAAGTAGGCTATTCGGGATTAAAAGTTAAGTAAAAACATGAACTTAGACATAAACGAACACCAGTTTTCGACCACGTATCACATCCCCACACTTGTCTTTTGCTTGCCCTCAAGCAAATCTATTTTTCACTTTCACGTGGGTCGAACAATAAATATACTCCCCATTCCCGAGACGAAGGTTAAGGTCCAATGTCATGTTAAAGTTCAAACTTTTTACAATTTTCAACATATTTAACGGTAATGTGATTTCACATACACAAATGGTTACCCAAGATTAACCCGCCCGTGAAACCAATCAATTCATGCACATCCCTCACAATGTTCTCTCCACTCGGCTTCTAAAATGGCTAATATTTATAATGTATTAGCACTACAAAGAATATTCACTCAAAACCGATTAGAACACATACCCGCATAAGCTTGCAACTCAATCATTCTACACCATTGATCACAAACACTAAGCACAAGTCATAAGGTCTTTATGAGGGTTGTAACGGGGCTAGGCTAAGGGTAGGAATTAGGATATTTTAAAGTGGCTAAGGCGATGAAAATTCGATTTTTATTACAAAAGATTATTCTAACAAAACTAACTATAAACACCAAATATGAGGCAACAACACTCGCCTTTTATTCAACAACTATCAACACTTCTTTTTGTGTTTTTCTTCAACGATTTTCAATTCTTTTTCATGACATTTTCTGATTTTTTTTTAACATATATGCAACAAACAAGAACAACTATACAAAAACGACTCCTATAATCGAATTTCCATCACACGGGTTTAAAAGAAAAGGTTTAACGGTTATGGGCTATAGGGTGGTCAAACGAAAGGTTTAGGCTCAAAATGGGTGACTAGAGGATTTGTTTGGGTAAGGATAGATAAATGGTTTTAAGAGAAAAGGTTTACCTAATGCCTTAATCATTCTTGTGCTTGTATTCGGTCTATAGTCTCAAACGTATCAAAAGTTGCAAGTTCTACAATATATGACTAATGGTCCACTCAAACAAAGAAACATAGGTATGTAATCTATGATATAAAAGTGGCTCAAAACCTCACATATCTAAAAGGGTATGGTATGTGACATGCATAAAAGACTAGTTTCTTAGGCGGATTATTCTCAAATAACCACCCGTTAAATACCCGTCATGCTATTAATTCGAACTTGACCATGACAATAGACCAAATGGGTTGTGACATCCCTCGTTGACTTAGTTACTTGTGCTTTTAAGATCGCTTTTAAAACAAGATATTTTTGAAATTTTTTTGAAATTTTCCCCCATCCCCACACTTGAGGTGAACATTGTCCTCAATGTGTAGTATTTAAATGAACGGGTCAAAATCTAAAATTTTTACTACTCCCCCATCCCCACACTTGAGATACATATTGTCCTCAATGTGTAAGAACTAGAGTATTAAACGCACAAGGGATGTGACACGGCTAATTCCCCCAAAATTTCACCCCGGACAACATAATATACAAAATACACTCCACTTATTTGCTAATCTAAAGATCAAAAGTGAAAAGAAACGTATGCACCTGGTTTGTGAGCTCATTCTTCGTATGCTCATCTCCTCTTCATGAAAGCGGTTGTCCCACGAACCAAATGTACCTACAAATCTTAACCCTTGTGTAGAAGCATGCTTCTCACAACCACTAAAATTTGTTAGTTACCTAGTTCTACCACTTTTATGAAAATCTTACCAAGCTATACGTTATTTCACTTTGATTTATGTGGAAAATAAATTACAACAACAACAAACCTAACTCACTTTCGTAGGAATCACGGTTGCATTTAGCTTATGCAACAAGCCCTTTTAAACCCCCAATAGCTTGGGAGGACGAGAGGTCTCGTGAGGGTTATATAGGGAACACACCCACAAAGTTCATTTAACTAGGCGAGAATTTAAATAACAAAATGAAAATAAGAAAAAAAATATAATATACAACAACAACAACAACAAAAGACATACCATACCTCTACCGCTGATATCGCTCGTTTGGATCCACTGGCGGGTTGGGCTGGTATTGATAACCAGTGAGGGACTCGAACATCTCCCTATATTTATCTAGCAGGCTTGACTCTTGTTGAGGTGGCGGTTGGTATGGCATTAGAATAAAACTCGAGCCGACTGCCTCGGGCCAATGAGGGGTTGGATCGGATGGCCCTTGCAGATGAGGAAGGTTGGAGTAATCGGTCCAACCCGAATGTTCAACATATGGGAGACCGGCTTGATAATCTCTTTGATGGCATTCTTGATCATGGAGCACCTTGAAGTTATTAATCGCCATTTGGTTAGAGAAAGCCAACGCTCCCCATCGGCGTTGGTCCAACTCTCTTTGTGCAGTTTGGTTCCTAGCCTCCTCTTCTTCCCATTCCTGTTAATGGGCCCTTTCTTCCTCTTGCAACTGTATCATGCGTTCCATTTGTGATTGTTGTAACGCATGTTGCAGCTGTTGTTCCTCCAACTGCTTTTCCACCCTCTCGCGGAAAGATGCTTGAAAACCCCATTGTTGCTGCGAATACGCCCCTTGTGCCTCTTCCCATTCGTTCCTACTAGCATGGTACTCTCTTGCTTCGCCAATACCCGCCGACACATTGTCGTAGATCGCTTGATCTCCACGGTTCCACAACCGATACGACGGTATTTGTCTTTGATTCACAAAATCTGCCACATTGGCAGAGATTTCCCTATGCTTCCTCCTATACCTTTGCCTCGGTCCCCGCGGACCGGAAGGATCAATTTCCTCCTCAACATCGGGCATCTCCTCATCGCCCTCTTCTTCATCACCTTCTTCATCACCCCCTTTGTCATTAACCCGATAACTATCCCCTTGCTCATCTTCGACCGTATGAAAATGCCCAAAAGCTTTCACATTTATTTTCCAATGTCGCCTCATAGAGGCGAAGTTGAATTGATCAATTGGCTTAGACACCCACAGTGAGTCTTGAGGTAATGCATTCTGTTGGAGAATCATGGCGCTAATCAACCTTGCATAAGGAATCATCTTTCGTTTATACGATTCCCGTGTATCCCATGTGTTGATCATAACAATTTGACGCCACGAGAGCTTGGGCATCCCGTATAACAATGCATGCAAAACCCGACAGTCGGGTGCCTTCACCTTTCCACGGTCTCCGAACCGTACCATAACGTTCTCTAACGAGATACCTTGGAGTATCTTTCCCATCAAAGACAAATCACTTCTCGACTCTCCCGCACCCCCAGAACCTAGTAAGGTGTCCTCTAAAAGCCTCACTGGGTCAGCATCGTTTTTCTTGTTGTCCAAAAACTGATCATACCCATAATATTCATACGCGTCGACCCCAAGTGAGTCAAACCTCGCTATAGCATTCATATGTTCGAAAAACATGACCATTTGATTTTTCCCAATGTTACCAATCAACTTCCACCTATGAGCCGGTCTATCAGAGTGTTCAAAACGAAGGGTGGATAACCACTCACAAACTGCCCCCAAGTATACCCGAGTAGTGATATCTTCACACCAGTCAATCACCCGTTCCCAGCCAAGTTTCTCAAACCTTTTCACTATACCAATCTTCCTAAACTCTTCAACATCTACCGTACGTTCACAAACTGTACTTTCGGGTACGGATTTTGATACACCCGTAACCATTTTCATCTTCCACATCTTGGCTTCTAACCTCTTATTGTTGTAACGAGAGAGAGCCTTTGTTTTCTCTTCCTTCCATGCCGAAGCCGATCTACTATTTTTTTCTTCCTCCCAATCCCAATCTTGCCTAATAAGTTGCCCATCACCCTCTACTACATTACTTAGTTGTTCAAAACGTCTTTGATATACCCCGGAGCCCGAACCGGCTCCCGAAGACGAACCTTGACCGGAGGTCTTTGCTTTCTTACTTCCTCGGAGCATGGCTACAATCACAAGACAAAGACAACAACAATTAGTACACTCCAAACCTTCAACAATCTCAAACTTTGAACATGGTGTGCAATGTTGAACTTCATTCAAATTTTAGATGTAAAATTGCCTTTTTAAACTTCCAAAGTCGCACATCTTATCATCTATATTGATTAAACATGTTTATTCCAAAAATTTCGCAAAATTTCATGTTTCAACAATATTCAACATCACAACTATGTTCAATCATGCACAAATCTAGTGTAATCACATCACCAAGACTAAAGCATGCTCAAATCCCACCCAAATCAAACACATATTCTTAAGTTTATGCTAAAACATCCTACATTATGATAAACAACCTACTCTTAAACAATATGCTTAAAATTTCGGAAGAAATCAACAATGTATATAATAATCATGCATAAATTTACTGAAATTCATACCTTTAGTGTTAGATAACAAGAAGAACTAAGAACAAGTGCAAAACAAGAAACTTGGATGAACACTCTTCAAAACCCTAAAATCACGTCCAGAAATCGTGCAAACGAACAAGATTTGATGGAAACCGTTATGGGGGTTTTGTTCCTCTTGAAAAACTACACAAGTTAGGCTCAAGAATCGACTGATTTGGTGTAGAATTGAAGGAGTTATGAGAAGAGAAGATCTAGGGTTCTTGGGGTGTTTGGTGAAGAAGATGAAGATGGAAAGAGAAGTAGGTGTGATGAATGTGATAATTGATGGTTTAGAATGTGTCTTGGTCAGATAAGGGTCCCAAAAAACGATTTGAGTAGCCTCAAACCCGTTACATAAGAGTTTGGAAGTGTTTAAGGGTTTTGGGTTCGAGTCCGGTTACTAGCAACAACTCTCGTCGGCTGAATTTAGGAGAGTCGTCGCCGACGGCCTGATGCCCCGTCGGCGACGGTGCTTGGATATGCTGAAAGTGGGCGACGGCCTAACACGCTGTCTACGGTCATTTTTGGGCAACGACCACTTTGGGGACACCGTAGGCGACGAAGAGGCCCACCGTCGGCGACGGTTCCTCAAAAGTCAATTTTTTTTTTAATTGAGGAAAATTATGGACTTTTAATAAAGGAGCTATGTACAAACAAAAATCCTAAAAATTATTAAAAATCTTTTTGTGAATTTTTATAAGTTAAATTTTTTAAAACGCAATAACCGTCAACGGCCCTACCACCTCCCAAAAAGTCGTGTACTGTCCTCAATGCACATAACAAAGCCTAAAAACATACCTTGTGTCTTCATGACCCGTTTGGAATGTCCGGACTTCACACAATCAAGAGAGATTAGTATGGAACAAAAACGATTAATAAACAAAACACACAAACAAATAAATAATTGTACATAACTTTACACAAAATGTTACCGGTCCTTATTAGTCGACCTCGTAAATCGGTGTGCTTGCCACAAAGCTCACCAATTCCTTGTTTTCGTCTACCTTGTCGTTACCATCAAGAAACGGTTTTAGCCGATGACCATTTACCGTTTGTCGTACCCCATCCTTCGGGTCCTCGATGGTAACATCACCCAATTGTCCGACCCGGGTGATCACATAGGGTCCCATCCATTTGCTCCGGAGCTTTCCGGGAAAGAACTTGAGCTTCGAATTGTAAAGCCACACCTTTTGGCCAATCTCGAACTCTTTCTTTGTCAACTTGGCATCATGCGCTTTCTTCATTCCATCCTTGTAGTTGGACGCGCATTCATATGCCATTTCCCGTAGCTCCTCCAACTCGCATAACTTAAGTTTCCTTTCCTTACCTGCATCGTCATATTGAACATTAACCTCTTTGATAGCCCATAACGATTTATGCACAAGTTCAACCGGTAAATGAAAATTTTTACCATAAACCAACCGGTAAGGTGTAGTGCCAATAGGTGTCTTATGTGCCGTACGGTAGGCCCATAAGGCATCGTTCAATTTAATTGACCAATCCTTACGGTCCGCCCGCACGGTCTTTTGCAAAATCTCTTTGATTTGCCTATTTGACACCTCAACTTGCCCGCTTGTTTGCGGGTGATAGGGGGTAGCAATCCTATGGTCAACACCAAACCGTTTAAGAAGTTTCCCAAACCGAAAGTTTTTAAAATGAGATCCTCCATCACTTATGATGACCCGAGGAATCCCAAACCTTGAGAAAATATCGGTTTGAACAAAATTACACACTACGGAGTGGTCGTTCGTCTTGGTGGCTATTGCTTCGACCCACTTTGACACATAGTCAACGGCCACCAAGATATACAAATTGCCATAGGAATTGGGGAATGGGCCCATGAAATCAATTCCCCACACGTCAAAGATGTCGACTACAAGGATTGGTTGCATGGGCATTTCATCCCTTTTTGAAATACCCCCTAGTTTTTGACACTCTATGCAATTTTTAGCAAATTCATTTGCATCTTTGAAGATAGTAGGCCAAAAAAGACCACTATTTAACACTTTATGACCCGTTTTGTGACCACTAAAGTGACCACCACATGCAAATGAGTGTAGATGCTGCAACACGCTTGGAATCTCTTCATCATCAATGCATCTTCTTATAACTTGATCCGCACACTCCTTCCACAAATGCGGTTCTTCCAATCGATAGTACTTGATTTGGGACATGAAGTGTTGCCTCTTCCGTCTATCCCAATGTGCCGGTAAGTCACCTGTAACAAGATAATTCACAATGTTAGCATACCAAGGCAACTTATCCAATTTCATAATATACTCATCGGGAAACGACTCATTGATCTCTAACGATTTGGGATCCTCATCAACCATCAACCAGGACAAATGGTCCGCTACCACATTCTCGGTACCCTTCTTGTCCCGTATCTCCAAATCAAACTCTTGGAGTAACAACACCCATCGGATTAACCTCGGTTTTGCATCTTTCTTCTCCATGAGGTACCTAACTGCAGTGTGATCAGAATAAATAATCACTTTACTACCCCATATATATGCCCGAAATTTATCCAATGCATATACCACCGCAAGTAGCTCTTTTTCGGTAGTAGTGTAATTTAATTGTGCATCCGAAAGAGTCTTACTCGCGTAGTATATGGCAACAGGTTTCTTATCGACCCATTGTCCCAACACGTCCCCCACTGCATAATCACTCGCATCGCACATAATTTCAAAAGGAAAAGACCAATTTGGCGATTGCAAGATTGGAGCCTCAACCAACTTCTCTTTCAAATTGTTAAAAGCATTTTGGCAATTTTCATTAAAATCAAACGGTTGATCTTTTAACAACAAGTTACATAAAGGCTTAGTTATGTCACTAAAACCCTTAATAAACCGCCGGTAAAAACCCGCCTGACCTAGAAATGACCTAACACCTTTAACGGTCGTGGGATACGGTAAAGTAGATATGACTTGTACCTTTGCACGATCAACCTCTATCCCACGACTTGACACCACGTGTCCCAACACTATTCCCTCTTGAACCATAAAATAACTCTTTTCCCAACTTAAGACCAAACTAGTTTCGACACACCTTTTTAACACTTTATCTAGTTGATCCAAACAAGCCTCAAAAGATGACCCAAAAATTGAGAAATCATCCATGAAGATTTCCAAAGACTTCCCCACCATATCTGAAAAGATACTCATCATACACCTTTGGAAGGTGGCGGGGGCATTACATAATCCAAACGGCATTCGCCTAAATGCGAAAGTGCCATAGGGACAAGTAAACGTGGTCTTTGCTTGGTCTTACGGATGGATGGCGATTTGGTTATAACCAGAATAGCCATCTAAGAAACAATAAAATTTTTGTCCCGACAATTTCTCAACTATTTGATCAATGAACGGTAAAGGGAAATGATCTTTGGAAGTTGCGGTATTCAACTTCCTATAGTCAATACAAATTCGCCACCCGGTTACCGGCCGAGTGGCTACCTCTTCACCTGCATCATTTTTGACGACTTGTATACCCGCTTTCTTGGGAACCGTCTGTGTTGGGCTCACCCATTGGCTATCCGAGATCGGGTAAATGATACCCGAATCTAGCCATTTCAGCACTTCCTTCTTCACTACCTCCCGCATGTTCGGATTTAATCTCCGTTGTGCATCTCGAACGGGAGTCACATTCTCTTCCATGATAATTTTGTGCATCACCACCGAGGGACTAATACCCTTCAAATCAGCAATGGTCCATCCAATTGCCGCCCGATTAGTGACCAAAACGTCCATCAATTTCTCCTCTTACTCCACGGTTAAATTTGATGCAATGATAACCGGGAGCGTGTTGCCTTCACCAACATAAGCATACTTGAGATGCTTAGGCAACACCTTCAATTCAACCTCCGGAGGCTCTACTAATGACGGCTTCAACTTGGTGTCGATGCTCTCCTGTAAACTCTCAACTTGGTGCGTCCATGTCGGTTTTCCCTCTCTAACCGCAAGCACCTCCAAACTTCTCACTTCCTCGTCTATGCTCTTATCCATCTCCACCTGTGACCTGTCAAACATATAACAATCCTCCATTGTGTTTTCCCCATCTACGACTGTGTCGCAAAGAGGTATACACGTGTCAACGACGTCCGCCATATAGCATTCATCATCAACTGGAGGGTTCATAAGTCCGGAAAAAACATGCAACCTCAACCTTCGGTTTCCAAATGTCATGTCAACCGTTCCCGTTTTGCAATCAATTTGAGAATTCGCGGTTGCTAAGAACGGTCGACCCAAAATCACCGTAGGTTGTTTGGTTGGGTCCTTTGCCACATAATCAAGCACTAAAAAGTCCACCGGATAGTAGAAATCCTCGATTTTCACTATCACATCCGAAACAATTCCACGGGGTAGTTTAGGTGTCAAGTCGGCTAACACCACGGTGGTGTTAGACGACTAAAGTGGACCAAACTCGTATTGGTCATACAAACTACCCGGTAGAATGCTCACGCTAGCACCAAGATCTAGAAGTGCCCGGTTGATTTTAAAATCGCCCACTTGAATTGAAATGATAGGCGCACCCGGATCTTGGAGCTTAGGTGGAAGTGCACCCGAAAGAATCGAACTCACATTTTCGGTTAAATCTAATTTTTTTGGAAATTTGTGAGTGCGTTTTTGGGTACACAAATCTTTCAAGTACTTAGCATACGACGGTACTTGTTTGATTGCATCCAAAAGAGGTAAATTTATCTTTACTTGTTTAAAAATTTCCAACAACTCTTCTTGTTGTGGACCTCTTTTGTTTACAACCTTTTTTACGGGTCCCTTCAATGCTTCGGGATAAGGGGCGGTATTAGCCTCCACACCCTTTTCCTTAGCCTTGGGGACGGTAATGGTCACAACGGGGGTATCATTGTTCTTTTTCAAGTCATTTTTATTTTGACCCGTTTGACCATTCTCATCTTCACTAGCATCCTCCACCACCCCTTCATCAAACTGGGGTGATGGTGTGTTGACACCATCATCAACGACTCGACCACTACGTAAAGTAATTTTATTAATTGGTACCTCACGTGTGTTCCTTGAGTTTGACCCTTGATGCTTAGGGTTCACCGCGGTGTCACTTGGGAGTCTTCCCGTGGTTCCTCTCATTTGAGCCATTTCTTCCGCGAGTTGACCCACTTGCTTCGCCAATGCCTCGTGTGCTTTATCCCGAATCTCGTTTGTCTTCTTTATATCCTTGATATCATGATGAGATTCCGTTTGCATATTCAACAAAGCATCCATTTTGGCACCCAAATCATCGCCACCGGTTTGATTGTTCGACCCGCTTCCATTACCGCCTTGGTTATTGTAATTCCTTTGGTACCCACCTTGGTAATTATTGTCCCTACCTTGATACCCTTGGTTATAATTTCGTTGATAACCTCCTTGATTACCACATTGACGGTTTTGATATGATGCTCCGCTTTGACCTCCTTGGTTACCCGATTGAAAATTCGGGTTCATTTGATTTGAAGCATTACCATATCGGAAGTTGGGGTGATTCCTCAAACCCGGTTGATAAGTGTTGGAGTTCATGTCATATTGCTTCCTATCTCCATACACTTGATTGACTTCCTCCGTATAGTCAACTGACCCCGTTGGACATTGTTCCGCTCTATGTCCAATATCACCGCAACCTTCACATACCTCAAATTGAACCGCATTTACCTCTTTCTTCTTCATACGAGCCATTTCCCGCTCTAGCGTGGAAATCCGATCTTTAGAGTCAAGATCGGGAAGTGATCGGGAAACGGGATGCTTCTTGGCTCGGTCGGCCGATTCTTTCTCTTTCGAACGCTTGCTCATTCGTTCCAAAAACTCCCAATCATCATCTTCGTGATTACTCAAAAGAGTCCCGTTACTTGTCGACTCGAGACGATTCCATGTTGTGTCATCTAAACCCCGTACAAAGCATTTAACCAACTCCCACTTCTCAATTTGATGATGAGGGCATCTTCGCATCATTTCTCTAAATCTTGTAAAGGCCTCATGTAACGGTTCGCCCGACAATTGGCGAAAAGACCTAATTTCATCACGAGCGTCATCGGTCTTCGCCATTGAGTAGTATTCATCAAGGAACGCTTGTTGCATTTCTCCCCAAGTACGAATACTATTTGCGGGAAGTGTGAGGAACCATTGCTTTGCCTTATCCTTCAGTGAAAATTGAAATAGTCGAAGTTTGACCTCATCTAAAGCAAAGTTGTGACCCCCAATATTGCTGCAAACCGAAGAAAATTCCGTCAAATGTGTATACGGTTCGTCGTTAGATCTTCCATTAAAATGAGGAAGTATGTTGATGTAATGTGGTTTACAATCAAACATCCTCCTCTCACAAACGATTGGTGAGTCGTTCTCGGTGACAACTGGCCTAAAACGATCATTCACTCCCCGTGGAGGTCGTTGACGACGATGTGGACCATTAAATTCTTGATCACCCGGTCTTCTATTATCCCGTCATTCACCTCTTCGATCATCCCTTCGATCCTCTCTTCGATCATCTCTTCG
The DNA here is from genome assembly GCA_030545235.1 of Helianthus tuberosus. NCBI lineage: Eukaryota > Viridiplantae > Streptophyta > Magnoliopsida > Asterales > Asteraceae > Helianthus > Helianthus tuberosus. The sequence continues at coordinate 1,238 of JARYGA010020149.1, read as the reverse complement.
ATTATCCCTTGGGTTACCACCTCCCACGAAACGAGGAATCCGGTTAGGGTTTGCATTGTTGTTGTTGTTATAAAACCCATCATTCCGATTCCGTTGGTCATTGTTTCGTGGTTGACGGTTGTTCCCATAACCATCATTTCTTCCACCTCCGTAACCGTATTCGTCGTCCCCAACGTAATTGGCATATTGGTAGCCAACTTCCTCATCATCATATCTTCTTGCGTTGTAGACGTTTCCCCTATTCACGTAGCCCCAATCTTCGTCATCGTTAGCCCTATCATCATAATATCCCTCGTCATCCGAATTTTCCGTATGAACACTCACATGTTCCGGCGATTGATAACCGGGAACACTATAAGGTTCATCATCGGGGATTGCATTCCTCAAGTCATCGATGTTGAAGAATGGGTCTTCATTTGCGGGATTGCCGCGATCACGATTTCCCCGACGGTCGGAATTAACATTCCGGTCATCTAAGTTAATGGGTAGGGAGTTGTGTCTATGAAGATTTTGTTGTTGAGGTGTTCTTTGATTGTTGTTGGGATTTTGGTTTTGGAAAGGTGGTGTAGGTGGTCCATTGTTGTTGTTACCACCCGGTTGCTCTTGAGGCATGGGTTGCATATTCGGAGCGGGATAAAAGGTTCCTCGGGATTGAAATTGGTTTTGGTTGAGGTTTGGGTGATTGGAGTTTTGGTTTGCCATTGAACCAATTTCAATGGATGGTGTATGTTGTGGTGTTTGGTTGGTTTGATTAGAAGCAAGTGTTGTTTCTAACCGGCTTCCTAGGTTTCTTCTTGCAACTCGTTCGATTTCCGGTTCGTAGACTAAAGGTGAAGTCCTCCCGGAGTTCCGCGTATGCATGCACTACCTGTAATCTGCACAAGTAACACACCCCGCGTAACAAGGAAAAAGACAAGTACAAAAAGAAAGCTAAACAAATTAAACAGATAATCACACAAATTCAAACAATATCCAAACACAAAGCGCACGCACTCCCCGGCAACGGCGCCAAAATTTGATCGGAGTGTCGCGCTCCGGTCAAAGATAATATTTATAAGCCCAAATTACCCTTAACAAATAGTTAGTGGTAGTAAGGGGTCGAACCACGAAGAGTATGTGGTTTGTGTATGGATTCGAATGAATTAAACAATTGTGTCACGATTATGAAGCTTACTAAAATAATGTTGTGTTTTTGTTTATTTGGAAGATATGATTTTAAACTAGATGATGTGATAAAA